>JPJW01002348.1:0-39271 GCA_000750755.1 Pseudogymnoascus sp. VKM F-4513 (FW-928)
TATTATATTATTATAAAGTATATAGACCCTTTATATATTACCTAGGGCTTGTCTTATATTAAGAATTTAATGTCTATAGGTTATTATAGTTATATTATTATAAGGTCTTAGTACTCTTACCTAACCTATAATTCTAATGTTTACTACTTTACTACTTACTACTACCTATCTATATATACTAGATTTCTTATCTTTCTTAGAAAAACAAGCCTTATATAAGTAGTAGTATTTAGCTTTCTTAAACTAGATATAATATTAAGATAGTACTTATATATATATTCCTAAGTTTAAGAGCTTTAATAGCACTTTTAAATAGAATTTTAAAAACTACCCCTAGCCTCTAATAAAAAGCACTCCCTAGACCCTAGTTGCTTTTTAACTAGGGTTCTTATTAGTTAATAAACTACTCCTAGCCCTAAGATTATAGCCTTAACCTAGATAGGCCTTCTATATCTACTAAGTAAGATCTTAAGATATAGGCCTTTTGTTACTAGTTACAGGTTATTAAAGATCAATCTATTTAAACTCATTATGAAGGCAGCACAGAAGCCACAATGATGTCTATAGTGGAAATAGCTAGAAATAGTTTGGGGAAGCACCCGCTTACAGCGTCTTAGCGGCTGTTAGATATAATCTCGCTATAGCACGAAGTAACGTATTGCCGAAAACGACCCTGTACGGTCGCATCATTGTAACCAGAACGAGAAGGAGCATAAAAACCAACGACATCAATACACCTAATTGGTCAGAAATGGTCTCGTAAAAGGACCTTCTATTGCTGATCTCAATGCTGCTATTATAGAGACTTGGTTTAATACTACTGTCGGTCCTCATAGCAGTATCGTCGCGATCAAAGTTATCGTCTCCTTCAATCGGGAGACACTCTAATACTGATGGAGCCTGGAATTCGCAGCGACATTGAAGCCAAGGGCGGAGACAGCGTACGCAGCATTCGGAATGTCGACAATGACGGTAATAAACATGCCCGCATCGACGGTACAAATCCCGGGACCTTAAAACGAGGTCTAAAGGCTCGACATGTACAGTTTCTTGCGCTTTCCGGAGCCATCGGAACTGGCCTGTTCGTGGGAAGCGGGCAGGTGCTTGCGGTTGCTGGGCCCCTATCAGCTTTTCTAGCATATGCCATCACTGGTGCCAATTTGTTTGCTGTTATCAATAGCATGGGAGAGATGGCGACGTGGCTGCCTCTGCCCGGAGCGGCGCCGATTTTTGCTTCGAGATTCGTCGACCCAGCACTGGGTTTTACCCTTGGTTGGAACTACTGGTATCAGTTTGCGATTGGCGTCCCTATCGAGATCAGCGCAGCAGCAGTGGTGATTGAGTACTGGCCGAATTCAGTTCCCACTGTTGTCTGGATTAGTGTGCTGTTCGTCCTCATGGTCTTCGTCAACTGCCTCCCGGTCAAAATTTACGGAGAAACCGAATTCGTGTTTGGTGCTATCAAACTAACAACCATTGTTGGGCTGATTCTACTCTTGTTCATCATCGACCTCGGCGGCGGACCGAATCACCATCGACTCGGTTTCCAATACTGGAAGAACCCTGGCCCTATGAACGAGTATCTTGAAACAGGCGCTCTTGGTCGATTCCTGGCATTCTGGAAGGTCTTTATCCAGGCGACATTTAGTTACGGTGGGAGTGAGATGGTTGTCGTCGCAGCGGGAGAAACCAAAAACCCACGAAGAAACATACCCAAGGCTGTGCGTAGGATCTTTTGGAGAATCACAATTTTTTACGTCTTGAGCATCCTCTTGATCGGAATGTGTGTGTCATCGCAGGATAAGCGACTGCTCAATGCAATTACAAACAATCTGCCTGGCGTACACGCAAGTCCGTTCGTTATTGCAATCGAGAACAGTGGCATTAAGGGTTTGCCATCAGTCATCAACGCTGTGGTCCTGACCTCTGCATGGTCTGCCGGCAACTCGTTTTTCTACGCATCCACCCGAATTCTTTATTCGACTGCACTTGACCGCAAAGCCCCTCACTTCCTCACTTACGAGAAATTCGGTGTCCCATACGCCTGTGTGGCTGTTACAACGGCTCTAAGCTGCCTCGTCTACCTAAATGTCAATTCAAGCGCCTCCGATGTATTCTTCTGGATTAGCAACTTGAGTGCCGTGAGCACGCTGATTGTGTGGTCATCGATTTGCATAACCTACATTCGTTTCTACCAAGGGATGAAATACCACAATATCCCACGCTCTTCGCTTCCATTCAAGACACCCTTTCAACCATACCTAGCATACTTTGCAGTTATATTTTCCCTGACTGTGGCATTTTTTAATGGGTTTGATGCATTTTTCCCAGGGAAATTTAGTGCAAAAACATTCATCCCTCCATATATCGACATACCGATTTTTGCCTCACTGTTCCTTGGCTACAAGTTTGTAATGAAGACTAAGTTTATAAAGGTAGAAGACATGGACTTCTGGTCTGGTAGAGAGGGGATGAATGACAATGAGGCGGTGTTTGATGAGATCCCTAGGCCGAAGAATTTCTTGCAAAGAATATGGTTCTGGATTGCATAAGCGCGGAGCGTTTAGGAGGGATTTGCGATCATAGTTCGCCACCACTGATAGTATTAGCAGACAGTGTCTCTATTTTATTTTATTTGTATTTCAGAGAGCATATAATGCCATCACTATTACCAGACCAGATTTTGCCTATGCAGATTGATAAGGCCAAGGCTACAATCTGAAAGCCAAGGTGGCACTAACGCTCCGTAAGCTTTGGTGCCACCTTGGCTTTCCGCCACTAATTCCCCCCACCTTGAGCTCCCCTACATTACGCTAAATAACCTCAAGCTTCAGCTAATATTCGTCCTTCGAGTATGACTCAACCATGGTTCTATAAATTCATTGAAGACAGTCGGCAGAATTAATCTGACCACAAGTCGCATGATGGTCGAAATCAAGTTTCAGGACCCCCTGAGTTGGACCCTTATCTCTAAACGCAAGATTCTGATAACTGTCGCATCGCACTTATGACATGCAAGGTCTCTAGTTGTCTCCCGCCTCCCGTGCAGGCCGAATAACTTGTTAACGAGCATTAGGGTCTAGAAAATCAACACTTTCAAAGGTAGTAGTAGCTAAGTTTCTATACCTAGAATTCCCCTTTAAGTCGAATATCCCTCGAGCTACTCCCGACTTGTATCGTAAACGTGCCATCGATAGGCATAACCCAATTCTGCTCCCGAACATCCCAAAAACTCAAATCTCTTCGCGTCAACTTGAAATGTACGTCGTGCATCTCTCCCGGCTTCAACTCGATCTTCTCGAAGCCCCTTAGCACCTTCACCGGGAAGTCGCTCATATCCGTGTCGAACCATCCGCCCCGTCGCATCCCTCCCATCGAGTCGTTCGGGGCTGGGGATTTGGGATATGATAGATACAACTGCGCCACTTCTGCGCCCGACACCTCGCCAATGTTTTTCAGCGTCACCGATACAGTAGCATGAACGTCAAAGAGCGACGGGTTGCCGCCTTCGCCTCCACCAGCTTGGGACGGCAGCTGTGTGGTGTTGTAGCCATCCGGGTATGGGTATGATCCGGTCGTAATATCCGACACGTTGTCAATGTACGGGTAAATGTACTTTGCCAGTCTTCGGAATCCAGAAGGATACAGCGCAGATGAGGGATCGGGAACTGTTTCGTCGTAGGTCGGCGCAGCTGTGCCATTTGGCCGTTGGCTAGGCAGTGCCGACTTCTTTTTGACGGTTGTGATTTGAATATCGCTATACTCAAACTTGGTGTATGAGAGACCAAACCCAAACTCGAAGCGCGGTGAAATGTCGTACTTGTCAAAGTGCCTGTAATCGATGTAGATTCCCTCAGAGAAGTTCTGTTGCGGGATCGGCGCGTTAGGCAAGTACAGGACCTTGGCTCCGCTACCATAATCGTCAAGGCTCTTTCCAATAGTATATGGCAGTTTGCCGCTCGGGTTCGCGTCGCCAAAGAGGATGTCAACGAGCGCGTTGCCGCTTTCTTGGCCAGGAAGATGGGCCATGACGACGGCCTTCACACCAGGAAGATCAATCCAGCTTTCCATCAACACGGGACCAACAGCATGGACCACGACAATAGTATCGCCTTTTCCATCACCGCAGCCTTTTGTTACCTGCTGCACAAGCTTATCGCCATCCTTGTGTAGTTTGAGGTCATTGCGATCCCCTGCAATGCCATCTGATTTCTTGTATCCCTCGCCCGAGTCAGCGTTCACGAATACAATACACACATCTTGGTCCTTCAGCATCGATGAACCTCCTGCTGGAGCCTTGTTGGTCAGTGAGTCCGTAACTTCGACTCTAGCCTTATTGACAGTCGCCTTGATTGCAGAAACAGGCGTAACGAGGTACGGGAACTCAACGGCCCCAGATCCCCATCCTGATCCAAGGGTTCCCTGGTTACAGGCACGATCCTCGCACGCATTCGGCCCATTGCCAGGCCCAGAATCTTCTCCGAAAATGCCGACCCTGAACTTTGCGTCCTTTGTCGCACGTTCCGGCCATCCCACCCGACTGAGGGGCAGGATGCCGCTGTTTTTAAGCAACACCGTCCCCTGTATTGCCACCTCTTTCGCAATTTCTGCGTGGGAATCCTCTCCCTCGCCCTGGACCTTGACAAACTTATTGACAATTTGAAGGTGGTTGTCATCAGGGCTACCATGGTGAAGACGTCCCTTGGCATCATTCGTCCATGAGGAAAAGTTTGGCCCCTTTCGGTCAAATTTAGACTCGTCGTCCTGTCCGAGTTGATACCATGCTGCGACGATACGGGTCACCATATCATTCAGCCGAGATACAGGCACGGATCCATTCAGAACAGACTTGGTAAGTTCAGAGCCCCAGAGCGACTGGCCGTTTGCCCAAACAAGACCATCGCCTGGCATGCTCATGTCTAGTCCTGCCAATGTGCTCGCAACTCCAGCGCGTTGTGCTAACCAGTCGGACTGGACGAACCCTTGGAATCCGAGTTCATCCTTTAGAATACCATTCAACAACTTGCTATTGGCGCAAGAGTACGAGTTGTTCGTCATCTGGTAACTGCACATAACACTTGCAACTCCAGCTTTCACAGCATCAGCAAACGGCCACAGATAAAGCTCGTGCAGAGTTCTGTCTCCAATGTTTGAGCTGAGGGCATTTGGGATGGCCCATTCCCGAGCCTGTCGGAAGTGTTCTTGCTCATTCCCAATGTAGTGCTTGATTGTAGCCATGACTCCTTCTCCCTGGATGCCTTTGACGGTCTCGGCGGCTGCGACACCCTGCAGGTATGGATCGGCTCCAAACCCTTCCCAGTTCCTACCACCAGCTGGCATACGCCCAAGCGGCCCGACGCAAGGGCCAAGGAGAACATTGATTCCCTTCAAACGCGCTTCCTGGCCGTGCGCTTTCCCCCTTGCATACATCAACGTTCTGTTCCACGTTGCGCCAACCGTCAACCCTGCCGGGAATGCCGTAGCGTTATCGGCAAATCGAATGCCCAAGGGTCCGTCTTGGAGCGCCAGGCTCGGGAAGCCGACATGGGTAGCTGGTGCAGTGTTGCCCACTGCCAGACCCATCTGCCAGCCTACTCCGGTCGAGACGTTCACTTTCTCCAGAAGTGTCATCTTCTCAACCATTTTGGCAGCTTTGGCGTAGCTCTCTCTCCACGGCGTGTCGATCTCTCCTCCGAGGGGAGATGGATACCATGGCGGCGACTCTCCGTCCACAGGCACCATGTTGTAAACCCACCATCCGCCTCCGCCAACCACGATTCCGATTATTATAACCACGGCGGCGGCCATGAGGTAGCATTTTGAGCGTCGGCTGCAGCTCCGGCGGAGCTTCGAAAGGGGCTTCATTTCGTAAGGTTCCGTGGATGGTGGCTCTTGGTACTTTAGATAATCTGTTGCGTCAATGTCGGAATCTGAAGAGGATCGATACGCTTGGTCGAGCGACGGACGCAAGAGACCTTCACGGCTCTCATTGACACCATCAGCAGCAGTTTCTCGAACCATATCGTAAACTTCCAGTCACGTCAACAATCGTAGCAACACCACTGAGATGTGTTTCCTATTCTGATAAGGCTATCTACGATGGAATCCACAGTTGACTTTAACCCCAGCTTATGGTGCACGGGCGCTTTAGCGCTTTGGCGTAGCTTGTTTGCGGCCCCACTTGATGTTTGTTTGTGTCGAACTTGGCAAGCTATCCGTCAATCCGTAACCCTTCGTATTCTCTAAGCACGTGACAGTAAGGAACCAGTTGTAAAAGGAAGGGCCTTTGCGCACGGCGCAATTGCCTGCGTAGTCTCCGAAAATAGCTCAGCTGAAAGATATTTAAGTAGGAACGAAGGCCAGAGAAAAAAATAAAATAATCCTTTCCCTCTTCCTCCAAACCTACCTGCACTGCAACTATATATGTGAAGCTCGAACAAAGTTTGCGGATTTTACTTCAAACGTATACACATATCCCCAGTTGTGACATATCAGTAAGTATATTTAGACTCTGTCAGGTAGATGTAGTCGCGTGCCCTTCTGTCATATGGCTAATCCCAGCATAAGCAAACAAAAACCAACGTCTTCGCAGAAACCAATCCCCGACCATGGCCACCAATACCAATGAAAACCTACATTACAATATCTCTCAGCTGGTGAGGACCGATCTGAGAGAAAAGCTCCCACCTGCGGTTGTTGCAGAGATCCTGACCTCCCCACCCTTTGTCACCATCTCAGGTGCTATCAATGTGCGGGATATCAGCAGCACTGGAACGGCTTCCAACATACGTAAAGGGTTCGTCTACCGGTCTGGAGCCCTGACGAGAATTACAGGTCTGGGAATGAGCAGGCTGGTTGAGGACATTGGTGTGAAGACAATCTTCGACCTTCGAAACCCCTCCGAGAGGGAAAAAGCCCCCAGCCCCAAACTCCCAGGCGCCGAGACTGTATGGCTGGAATATGGGACCACTCCTGAAAAGGTAGACCCGAACGCTTTTGCCAAAGATGATGGCGGGATATCTGCATTTCTGGACATGTATGATGATATTCTCAAGGTCCTCCAGCCAACATTCAAGGCGGTTTTTACACACATAAGGGACGAACCTAATAAGCCGTTCCTGTTCCATTGCACCGGTAAGTTTGAATAGCAACCTCGCTCAGGGAATGGTCTCAAGTTGACGCTTTTGGGATAGCTGGAAAGGACCGCACTGGGGTCCTTGCTGCACTCATTCTGCAGCTCGTCGGTGTCCCTAGCGACTCCATTGCCCATGACTACCTCCTCACCCGTGTTGGCGCAGAGCCTGCTCGAGAGTCGCTTCTCAGTTCCCTTCAGGTTGGCGTAAAAAAGGGGGGATCGCATCAAAGCCCCGTCAACCCAGGAATGTTGGCAATAATGAGTGTGAAAGACACTGCAATCACCATGTTTGTCGAGTCAATTGAATCTCGGTTCAAGGAGGGAATAGTCGGCTACCTCAAGACAGATCTCGGGTTTACTGAGGAAGATGTTGAGAAAATGAAAGTCAACTTGGCGCCATTGCCATGAAAGATAAGCCATGGCAGTGTCACCACTGTCGATCGCTTCAGGGGCACGCTGAATCGAAGTTAGAAAAGAGAATCGCACGACTACACGATACAAATTAGCACCTCGTTCATAGAAAAAAATTATACCCAACTATGTCTATGTTTCTCGAGCGTTTTCCAAGTGGGGAGTTGCCTGGCCGCTGTTGTGGGTGAGTACCGTTGTTGGCGGCAATTCGCGGTGCGGGCCGCATTTTACCAAGTTGACGTCGCTTCTCATCAGATCACCTCGGAAGCCGTCAAGGCCACTCCCATCAACACTGAGCTGTTGGAACAATGCTAATTTTAACATCTCCAGTTTCATCGCAAATAATTGCGTTTGATCCACCATGCGAGATGGGGGCGGAATGTGTCGTCGCACTTCGGAGCCGCTTATCTGATTGGCCTAGGATTAACCACAGAAGCGCCGCCGCGAAATCCATGCACATACGCGCTCACACGGGAGAATGGCCACATAATTTGGCCACAATAAACAGAAAACAGACTGAGAACGAGTAAAATGATTTCATTGCTCCTTTGGACTCACTCGACGGGAGATGGATTCTGGTCAATGTCGCCTACTGCAGCGTGCATCGACACGCACGTAGCTGAAGGTGGCTATGCGAAACACTGCCCGCATATCCCTGTGGCCCATTGAGTAGGCATCAGTTCAGCCTTGTTGTGTATTTGGGACTAAAATACTTCTCCTTCTCCCCGTTCTAATTTTCCTTTCTTTATTTCATTATCGTTGTGCTTTTGCTTGTACGAGTATCTCTACTTGCAGTACAGTTAGTGTTTTTCACCATCTTCAGCCGGTTAGTGCCATTGCCTGCATCCAATACTGTACATGACGTGGCCAGATCTAACAATTCTGTCAGTTGATGCGTGTATTTTCAATATCTGATATCAGTGTTTTTATTCGCCATGAACTCGACGACTAGCATTTTAAATGGCACCAATGCTACATCGCAGCGCGTCGGATGGACAGAAACACCCAATACTCGTGGCAGCATTGATATTATATATACCTGTCTTTCAACAATTTTCCTATGTTCTTGGACGGTGTTGCATCTGAACATTCCATCCTACTCAGACACATCAAAAAAAATATTCTTACGAAAACTGAAATGGATGGGTATCGCTATTGTAGTTCCGGAGTTTGTCACCGCCCAGGCCTTCAATCAGTGGATGCAGGCTTGGGAAATAAAGCGCCGTCTAAAGGATACGAGTTGGACACAGGCATGGTTTTGCGTGTCTGGAGGGCTTCGGTATTCCGAAGTTTCCCCTGCCGATCCAAATGTTCCTGGATCGGTGGAGGGCCGATACGGGCCTAGAGTTGTTCTATTTTGTGACGACAAGGGCAGCAGGATTACCCCGCCAGAAGCTATACAATCAGTCGGCCTCCCAAGTGATGACTTGATCAAGGCGGAGAATAAAACCGACAGCCTCGCCAAGCTCATTGTGGTGTTGCAGGTGGCTTGGTTCACCACCCAGTGTATATCGCGGTCAGCAGAGAAACTACCCATCAGCCAGCTTGAGATTGGCGCTCTTGCTTTTGTAGGGTGCACCATGCTTACAACTGCTTTTTGGTGGTACAAACCGCTCGATATTCGTTTATGGAAGTCATATAAGGACGCCGAAGTGGCTGATATTGACAAGCTTGGTTTGGAATCGGATTCCCCTAGCACACAGATTTTTCTAGGCTATTACCGTTTGCCGAATTTCGTTCTTCCGTCGGAGGTGAGGACGAAATATCAGGGAACAAAGTCTCGCTCTCAGGATGGAGAATCCAAGTGGGTGGAATATGATGGGGAAGCATTGATAGGATACGATGACAATGCTGTACGCGAGTCCGTACTCGGTGCTCTCCTCGCGAGCCTACTCGGCTCGGTTCATATCGCCGCATGGAACTTTCAATTTCCTACCGTGTTCGAGCAAGTTTGGTGGAGAATCTGCGCAATAATTATCACGGTATTGCCTATTTTTGCAATATTTCTTGGTTACGCCATTGTGGGAGTAGATCTTATGAAGCCTATAAGGTGGCTAGGAAAGGCCTCCGGTAATGCTACAGAACTGTCATCATGGCGCCGCAGAACGGAGTCCATGAAATTGCGACTATATAACGGTTTTCATTTGGATAAGCTAGTGGTCGTATGGGGGACCCCTAGAGATAGAGTTTGGCCCCTCATTCAGTACGGGTTTTTTATTACTCTTGCTAGTATATATCTCCCTGCAAGAGGCCTGTTAATAGTGGTCATGTTTTCATCCTTCAGATCGATGCCGGCTGGCGTCTACGATACGGTGCAATGGACAGAAAACGTTATGCATATTTAACAATAGTGTTATCATAGGTATTTTATCTTCATCTATATATAACTATAGATTTATATTCAATCGATATAATTTGTTAAATGCTCTGACTTGTGCTTCTTCAACTTCTAGTGATAGATTGCACGGCACTCGTGAATTAAGGCACTCTGAAACTAAGACATGGAATCGACATTTAGTTGCCTAAGGTTAGAGATAAGGGAATGAATTATATTAGATTAAATTAAATTAAATTTATATTACAAAGGTGCGAGTTTATCAGTATTGAAACCATACACCCTATGGACAATAATTTCAAACAATCCACCACACCCCACAGACAACTCCAGCTACCATCACAGCGGTCAAGGCTCCAGCCCCGACGCGATCCGCCACCCCTGCAGGCTGAGACCACGGCCCTGCCTTTGCATCTTTATTGCCTCTGCCATCACCTCCTGCGCTTGGGTTCCCCTGGCTCGTCCCGCCATCCTCTTCGGTGACCGGTCCTTTAGTTGCATGGATCAGATTACTCTGCAACACCTCCAACGCTGCCATCTGTTGACCAACACCATCCGAACCATCCCAGCTTCCCCAGTTCGACCACTTCAGGCTACATTTACGTCCGTTACTACCTCCGTTACAGTGTGACATAGCCGCCTCCGCAGATGCCCTTAATAGGGGTTTGATTGTGTTATACGTGAATGGGGCCAATTTAGTGGTAGCTGCCAGCCACCGGCTCAGGTAAGCTTTGAATGAGAGTTGGTCTGTATTGCATGTGTCATCAACTTCACAAGCAGGCTCATACATGACTTTGTTGCGAAAGAATGTCGATGATGTGGTTTTGAGAAGCCCAGACGTATGACGACGCCAAGTATCAGTTCCGCCTGTCTGCGTATAGTTAGCAGGGAATACAAAGCCATATTAATGCTCAGTAGAAGGGTACAAATTGTAAAAGTACTGACATAATTGTACATTGCTGCTGCACCGTTAAGTAGAATCCCAACGTTATAGCTCCATTGAACGCCATTGATAGATGCACAATTTTGCAGCTCATCGCTTCCATCAAAGACTGCATACTCTTGATCAATCAGACCAACTTCCGACATCCAGTTCCAAGAAGCGTCTGCCCACTCCGCATACGTATTGTTCCTTGTATACAGGGCTAATCTCGCACCGAGATTAAAAAAACATCCGTTGGAGATGGTGTTCTTGTATGTGTAGCCATTGTTGAAGGTGTATATTTGCCATTTAAGCCCCCCGCCGCATGTCGCCTTGTCCCATCGTTGTGCTTGCGTATTGAAGACGGCCTGAGCGAGTGCAAGCCACTGCGGTTTATCCTTTGGCGGGTTCGGGAAATTCGATTCGGCAGCGGAAATCGCAGCGAGCGCCCAGAAGCATTGGTCGTCATTCCCTAGCGTCTTGGTCTGGTTCGGAGGCATATAATCATTATTCGGGCCCACTTGAAACTGCATTCCCTGAGTGACGAGATCGTTATGTTCGGAATCACCGGTATATAGCCAGTAGTCAATGAGGGAACCAAACATGGCTCCGCACTCCCACCAATAGTAGGGATACGGGAGATTCCCTGGTATCTGGCCAGGTTCATTGCCATAATAGTGGCTTAGCACATCGCCTGCAAGAACTTTGGCCGCTGACTTTATGTCATCTATATCGATATCAGCTTATGAGCAGTGAGTGGCCATTGTAGCCATTCTTTCGTGGAATAGGTACCACTGGATGAGAGGTCCACGTAGATAGCATATGAAATGTTAACCATAGACAGCAAGGTCCCAGCGACAAGAGCTGTATAGCTACTGAGTTTCATGATGCTGTGTATCGGCACCTCCTGGCGTTATCGAGGTCGAAGTCTGCTTGGCAGTTATGTGGGGTTCACAGGCATCCAGCTGTCGTAAGTTCCTATATACAAGAGAATGGCCAATGGCTTAGCTGGGCGTCGAGAAATACTACAGTAAGTAGATGCATGTACTTTGAGGATATTATAATCTTCAACGAGAAGTCCAAGGGACAAAAGTAAAAGGTTCTTCGGTTTGGGGGGCACCTTGCATCTGGCCATATTGTTGACGAGTGGTCTTCAATAATAAGTGGTGTGACCGTCGACTAGATGCCCAGATAGTCCCATGTAAGCTTACCATAGCTCGTGTGGCGGCTTCCTCTCTGCTATTGCAGCATTTAGAGCTCCTGATGGTGCGGGCACAGGCCGTAAGTGTGTCAAACCGATCCATGAAAACGAAAATAAACAGCACGAAAACATTTTTTAAAAAAAATGAGAAATACTGCCCATATTTATAACTAACCCCGATTACGCTGAGAGACCAAACTAAGGGGGGCCTTATGAGACCTGAAGTGAAGGGGGTGCATCCCAACTTAGCCTTCCCGCTTCAAAGCCAGGGCAGCCACGATAGCGACCCACGCAGCATTGATGGTAGGTAGAATTTACTGGCGATCAGAATTGCGGTGACTGCTTCTTAGAAATAGGTGAATGCTTGTTTAGTGAAGCCCAGAGGAAATTCAGATGATGGATGCATTCTGTCATACACGTGATTGTTCTATTTATATACGTGGAAATCAATAATTATAGTCAGGTGATCATATTTCGCCACATTTATTCCCTATTCTATTCTTGTTTTCTGTCACGTGATTCGTATTGTTCAGAGCAGAGGTGACGTTCAACATCTCTCTCGACTTATGGTATATTGGTGGCTACCAGAAAACTATTTATTTTTGTGGTAAATGTGAAGAGTCGTTCTTTTTAGCCAATTTTGATCCCTTTTCAGGTGCTGGTGGTTGAACCTTGAACCTTTTCAGTAAAACCTTTGTCGGAGGATCCGTTGCGAATCTGTTTCGCCTCAGCCACTCGCCTCTTCGTCACGTCTCACTAATCCCCCGGACTCCCGTCATCATCAATTCAACAACAACTTCATCCATCACAATCACGAACAAAACATCCTCTATATCCCATACCACAAAGACACGTTATACAACCTCTTCACCTCGATACGCAAACCCCATAAACGAGTCCTCAACGCCCCCAACTCAAGATGTCGAGCCAGCCATACGACCCATACCAACCAAGTGGCAATGGGGCCAGCTCAGGAGGGCCAAAGGGCCATGTGGACACCGCACAACTTCAACAAGTAAGTCTAATAAACATATTCCAGGCATTCCAGAGTGGACCCAACTGTGCATGCGACTGGGACACTGCAACGGTCAAAATGCCAGGCCAAACCTGCCACGACTGCAAATGGACCGCACGCCATTCTCGACGAGGATGCTACATGGTTCGCGTTTGCAGTGCTACCGGTCTTCTCGTGTGGAGTGCAACAGACGATTGTATGCCGCAGTGTGCACCGCATCACTTTGCGCCGAATTCACGGGCTGAATATTTGCTTTCAATGCCTTATTTCATATCGAATCAATGAGTTGGGTGTCTGCTAACGTCTGCCACTATAGGAGATCGATGGAGCAACGGCAAAGATGCAGCACAATGTGGACAAGTTAGCGCAGCGTGGAGAAAACCTGAACTCCCTTCAGGATAAGACGGACAACCTGGCCGTGTCGGCGCAAGGGTTCAACCAAGGAGCCAACCGTGTGAGGAGGCAGATGTGGAGGTCCAATATGAAATGGAAAATCATCGTAGGCGCTGGAATAATCATCCTGCTTCTCATCATTGTTGTTCCAATCGGTACGTTCACATCTTCACTTTCCCCTTTATTGCAGTGGCTGACTCCACGTAGCTACACATTTCTCGAAGTAGTTCGCTTTCGCCGAGGGGCAGCCCATTTACGAGCAGCGCGTTGAATATATCAATCGCCCACGATCGTCATACGTATACTTGCAGAGGTGGACGTGAAACTCGCTGGCTCGAGAGGCAGGATTGATTGGCGGGCTGGCTAGTTGACAAAGGAGGAGTTCCACAGTCGATGAGTTATTATTTGTTCTCGTATTGCTTTTCGGCAATGCGATCTGGGCGTCTTACCCACCTGAGGGACATGGTCACGAAGAGACGACCCAGCGTTGTTATGTATCTATCATTGAGGCAGGAGGATTGCCGACCTAATTGAGTTGCGTGTATTATCTCTGGTTACGTCTTCTTTGCCCAAATCGAGGTTCTGGTGGCAAGCAGTCTTCTGGGTATCGCATCGCCATGATGTCTTGAGGTTTATGTCGCTGTGCCATATGTGATATGTGTTTTCCTAGGCATTCGCTCACCCTTAGGGTAATTCCATAATCGGCGTTGATATGGCTGTACTCGTGCTGCCCAAAAGTCTCCGCATCGTCCTGGCGAACGCACTCCGCTTCCGACCACGATTACAGGTGAGAGGTCACAAACGTATGAACTCCAAAGCCATTTGGTACTTAAAATAGTGCACGGGCCCAAACCCCTACGGAGACTTTTGGGCCAGTCGCCTGGTCGCGAAGGCATTCCCAGAGTAACCGCCGCGGTCACATTCCAGACTCTTGCCATACAAATAAATTCGTATGCTGACCACCCATTGTTCCTTATAAATATCGTATGTAGCTATATTGCAGCCTTCAAAAAATAAGAAATGTGCTCAGCTCAATCCACTGCCCCGTTCAGATACCAAGACAATCAGGCCGCTTGGTCCAATCGGGTTGTCGATCTCCTGGGGCTGCGACTTCGGCTCAAGGAACAGCACCAAACCCAGAAATCTGACTCTTAAAACCGAACACCAAAATCTCAAAAAACTGAAGTAAATATACCTTTGAGACAATTGCAGGAGGTTATTTTTTAATTTTGAGCGAATTGTGTCTATTTTTCCTCAGTTGTCTGTATATTTCGCCCTCTGATAGGGATCCAGCCAATCACAGCCTCCAATCCGCAGTGGCACAAGAGCGGCATTTCTGAACTTTTTATCCCCGCATACCTTACCCTCGTGCTTGGCCACAGTCAACTATTGATAACCTTACCTCTCCCGCCTCCAGGAAGGCAGAGTCCCATTGCTTCCCCAGCGGGCTCGAGGTCCTTCATTCTCAACAATGCTAGCTCTACGAGCCTCTGCCCGCGTCGCCGGGCGTCGCATCGCCATCTCCGGTCGCCGTCTGCCATCGAGCCTCCCCAGGGCTGCCGTGTCGTCGGGTCTCGTTGCGAAGAGACAGTACGCCGCTCCTGGGTCCGATACCACGACCAGATCGACGGTCATTCAGCTGCTCAGCAACATCGGCTCGAAGCGTGAGGTCCAGCAGTACCTCTCGCACTTCTCGTCCGTCTCGTCCCAACAGTTCGCCGTCATTAAAGTGGGCGGTGCAATTATAACAGAGCATCTCGAATCTCTTACATCCGCTCTTGCGCTCCTTACCAATGTTGGGCTCTTCCCTGTCGTGGTTCACGGCGCTGGCCCACAGCTGAACAAGTTGTTGGAAGATGCTGGAGTCGAGCCGCAATTCGAAGAGGGCATCCGTGTTACCGATGGCAAAACCCTGGCCGTTGCGCGCAAACTTTTCCTAGAGGAGAACCTCAAGCTGGTAGAGAAGTTGGAGGAGATGGGTGTACGTGCCAGGCCGGTCACAAGCGGTGTGTTTGGAGCAGATTACTTGGATAAGGAGAAGTGGAACTTGGTTGGCAAGGTCAACAACATCAACAAGGACCCAATTGAGGCTGCTATCAACGCCGGCTGCCTTCCTATTCTTACGTCTATGGCAGAGACTCCGGACGGACAGGTGTTGAACGTCAACGCCGACGTGGCGGCAGGAGAGCTAGCCAAGTCGCTCCAGCCGCTCAAGATTGTCTACTTATCGGAGAAGGGAGGTCTCTTCAACGCGGACACGAACGAGAAGATTTCAGCGATCAATCTGGACGAAGAGTTTGAGCACCTCATGTCACAGTGGTGGTGCAGATATGGAACCAGGCTGAAGATTAAGGAGATCAAGGAGCTCCTTGAGCATCTGCCGCGAACCTCCAGTGTTGCAATCATCCACCCGGCTGACCTGCAAAAGGAGCTGTTCACAGATACCGGTGCTGGAACTCTCATTCGAAGAGGCAGCAAGATTGATACAGCAACATCTTTGTCACAATTTGAGGACATTGAGAAGCTCAAGGATATTCTCGTTCGCGACCGCGAGGCCCTGGATGCGCGTGCTACCGTCAACCGCTACGTTGATGGCCTCAAGGACAAACAATTTAAGGCATACTTTGACGAGTCAATGGATGCGCTTGCTATTGTGCAGCCGGCCGTCGATTCCTCAGGCATCGCCAATCTGGCTACATTAACGATCACCAAGTCTGGCTGGCTCACCAACGTCGCCGACAATGTGTTTGCGGCGATTAGAAAAGACTACCCCAAGCTCGTCTTCACCGTCAAGGAGGATGATGAGAACCTCACATGGTTCTTTGACAAGGCGGAGGGTAGCTTCACCAAGGACGGCCATGTCATGTTCTGGTATGGCACTGAGTCCGCTGAGGAAGTGACGCAGCTCATGAACGAATTCACCAAGCATGGTCGCTCGATGCATGGCGAGGCAAACCTTGATGAGAGGCTGTACCGCGCTGCCAATGCTGCGTCAGCCATATCTGGACCAAACGCTCCCCGCCAACAAGCTCGTGCCTTCTCCACCTCGGCCCGTCCAACATCGCGCATCATCCGCGGCCGCACAACCCAAACCCGCGGTTACGCTACCACGAACCCCAACCCCCCTCTTGGCAAGCACAACTCCTCCAACTCCCAGCCCGCGAAGGTGGCTCTCATCGGTGCCCGTGGATATACCGGGCAAGCTCTGATTTCCCTTCTCAATGCCCACCCCAACATGGACCTCCGCCACGTGTCATCGCGTGAGCTTGCTGGCCAGAAATTGAAGGGCTACGAAAAGCGCGATATTACCTACGAGAACCTCTCTGCCGAGGACGTGCGCCGCATGGAAGAGAAGGGTGAGGTAGACTGCTGGGTTATGGCGCTCCCGAACGGCGTGTGCAAGCCCTTTGTCGACGCCGTCGAAGAGGGCCGCGGACCCCAGAACTCGGTCATCGTCGACCTATCTGCCGACTACAGGTTCGACTCGAAGTGGACCTACGGCCTCCCCGAGCTCGTCTCGCGCTCTGACATCGCTCGGGCAAAGCGTATTGCCAACCCCGGCTGCTACGCAACCGCTGCACAAATTGGCATTGCGCCGCTTGTTGAGTTCCTTGGCGGGCAACCAACTGTCTTTGGTGTTTCCGGATACTCTGGTGCGGGTACGAAGCCGTCTCCCAAGAATGACGTCGAGAACCTGCGTGACAACCTCATCCCCTACTCTCTGACTGACCATATTCACGAGCGCGAAGTTAGCAACCAGCTCGGTGTTGACGTTGCATTCATCCCTCACGTTGCGTCCTGGTTCCAGGGCATCCACCACACGATCTCTCTGCCGCTTGACCGCACATTCAGCAGCCGCGACATCAGGCAGATATACCAGGACAGGTATGCAGGAGAGAAACTCGTCCGGGTAACCGGTGAGCCGCCAAGCGTCAAGGCAATTAGCGGAAAGCACGGTGTTGAGGTTGGTGGCTTTGGAGTACATAGCTCAGGCAAGCGTGTGGTTGTGTGTGCAACAATTGATAATTTACTAAAGGGGGCGGCGACGCAGTGTTTACGTAAGTGCTCTCCCCCATCTTCACCCCTGTGATCCAGGGAGCAGTATGGAGATAAAAACTAACAGCGAGAACAGAGAATATGAATTTGGCATTGGGATTCGCAGAGTACGAGGGCATTCCGTTAGATTAAATGGATACGGGCATATCTTCAGTGGCGCAATTTTTTAACCGTTCTACAATTTCAATGAAAGTTAACTTCAGCCATGTTTTAAATCGCTACAGTACAATGTGTTGCGTGTATATTTCGTGTCCAGGGGAACAACTTCACGTGATCGGAATGTCATGCAAAGAGGAATTCGAAACTTTGTCTCGCGGTGAAACAGGAGGCTCCAAACGGATTGCTAGACTGGCACAGTTTGTTCACATCTCACACAGACCAAATACCTATCGTAGAGAGAGATCTTGATATTATTCTTCCCATTAATTAAATCGGGGTAAGTCAAGTCACCTAGATGTACACTCTTAAAATATAATTGCACCTGCCCAATCTCTCAACGCTTAGCAAAACCAACGCCCTTCCCAACTGGGCAATCTGGCATATCCTTCTGCCAGTCAGGAGCAATCTTTGCGTACTCTGGGAGGTACTGGTTAGAAAGGAAAGTGGTAGGTAGATACTGCTTGTAATCTGCCTTGGTGTATTTCTCGCCGCCCGGGATCTTCTGGAGGGCTGGAATAATGTAAGAGGCGCCGATGAAATCCAGAAAGACTACGTCAACAGTCTCGGGCGCAGAACCATCGGCGGGGAAAGAGGCGTTGGCCTGGAAGTCGTTTGGCTGACGAAAGTACGGAATTTGGCTGTGCTTCGTATCGTCACCATCGTTGCCGAAGTCATCGGTGGTATTGTAGCCAGGCGTCAAAGTGGTGCTTTGCCTACGCACTATTCCCCTCGTCGAGCGTTTCGACAACCCTGGCGAGACCGTGCCTGGATCAAGACAATCCTCTGTCCTGTCCCGCGTTGGGAATTGAAAGCCCAGGTCCATGTCCGCATTCTCCCAATTGTCACTGCGTTTTTGGTATGCGCCGTTGTTCAAAGCTTCCAGAAGCAGGGAGGCGACGGACCAAGGCATGTCAGCGATGTATTGAAAGGTATTCGTAAATGGCGACACGATAAACGAATCGTCATATGTAAACGGCCCCTGGACCAAGTCAAAGCGAACACTGCCCGTGTTTGCTATGATAATCCTGGGAGTCGTCGATCTGTCGGGGTTGACTATGACTGTCTCAAGAGCCTTGGTAAGGAGGGTATAGATGTTCCCTGGAGCGCCAAAAGGCAGGCAAGACATACACCATGTCTGTGGCGCACATCCATATACCGAGGTCAGGTTCAACTTTGTGCGAGTGTCCGTGATGTGATCGGTCACAGCAACGCCCTTGTTGAGATCAAAAGGCTTGTTCTGAGAGTTTTCAGCGTGGAATGCAAAAGTGAGGCGGTTCCAGTCAAGATAACGTCGGGCAAAGCGATAACCACTAGTTTTAGGATACTTAGGTTTCACAGGGTGCACCGGCGCCGCAGCCTTCGAGTTTTTTGGGGTTGCTGTTGCGGTTGCGGTTGGTGTCGTCTTTGGCTTATCATATGCGGACTTTGTCGGATGCGGGACTCCTTCTGGCAGTTTGGCACCATAGTAGTTCCTCGACTTGAGCCCAGAGATTGCCATCCATCCGACAGTCTCACAGTACCTTCCGCTCTCCAATCCAACGGCGGCATGATCATAAATGACAGCATCGCGAATGTGGGTATGACCTCCGAAAACCTGAATAAGCTTGTCCGGGTGCACAGCTCGAATTGCCTCGAGTACAGTGCCTGTGGTGCTCGTATCACCCTGGATTGCATTATGTCCGATGACAAGGAACATGTCAACTGGGTTCTTAGTATGCAGGGCGTCGAGAAACCACTTTTCTTTGACCATATCCGCGGCAGGGGTAACGATACTGGCGTTGGAGTTGCCTGTAAAATCAAACAGAACTCCGAATGCCATGATGCGAATGCCATGGTCAGTGGTGAAGTATCTGTACTTTGATCCGGCATACTCGTACTTGTTGGTCCTTTGGTTAAATATCTGGACATTTGAGGTGACATAGCGGTCGCCGTAGTACGTGGAGAAGTTGGAGAAGGTTTCATAGGCAATATCAGAGACATAAAGCTCATGATTGCCAATCGTGAGCACATCATAGGCAATATTCTCAAAGATTGGGTTGCTGATGGCTCCATTGGGAACGGTGGTATCAGACATGCCATTGCCATCATGAAGATCGCCTTCATGTGTGTCAGCAACAGATCACCAAGATCTACAACACATTATGTGAGGGGAAATATACCGGTATCAATCAGCAACAGATCAACTTTCAGCTCTGTAGCTCTAGCCTTCATGTGCCTCGTAAAAGACACAAAGTCTCCCCAATCCGCGCCATAATTCTGCTCCTTGATGTGGCCTTCCAGCCAGCCGTGCGTATCGGTCGTCTGCAAGAAATTGATCTGGCCCCATTCGAGCTCTTGTGTTGGGCCGTACGCAGCACCCTGGGCGTCCGGTTGCATCCGACGAACAATGCGCTCGTGGGTAATGAAGTCAGTCGGCCCGTAACACTCGTCGCAGGCCGTGGCATGAGTGATTGCCAAAGCCGCAACGGCAAGGGATTGGAACAAATGCTGAACCATCATGGAGGATGGTCGTTCGCTAATGAGGCTGGGGATATGCAGTAACTATATATATACAGGGACGTGTGGAACTAAACCCCAGAGAAGCGCGTCAACGAATAACCAGTAAAGGCAGTCACCAGCGGTGATCCAGAAATGTGGGGGAAACACGAGGTCATCTTATACCACACCGTAAATCTGACTGTATGTATGATATTGAGTTAAATGAAAGTGGCCAAGATCAACAATTTCTGTAGCTCGAGAAAGGAAGCATTGGAACCACCCACGTGAACATCGATTGGACATCAACCCTGCGATATGTACTCCGTAGCACGGCGTGGGCAGAAACGGTAGACGGCTCTATTGCGCCGATTGCGCCCAGCCAGCTACCAGCTTCTTCATCAGGAACCGCGCAGCAAGGAACGACGCTAGAGGACTGACATGCCATCTGTGGTGGTGATCGGCAATGATACCGCTGAGACAATTGTGTTTTTGCCGATCTGTGCACAGCCGCCTGTTGTCTTGCGAGTAAGATTCAGAACGTAGGTGACCTGACCATCCCCCCCAAATTCAGCTGTCCAGCCCCACTTTCGGAAAAACCTCGGCTGACCCCCCTACAGATAAATTCTTACTTTCTGACCTCCACCCTCCTACGAACTACAACACCCAAACACCGCCACTACCACCACAACACCACCACCAAACCTACCCAAACCTACCCAAACCTAACCCAATCTTAACCATGGCGCCCCAAAACATAAACAATGAGGTAGGAATCTATTTCCAATGCATTAGGACTTTCTAACGTTAAACCAGCCCGTATACTAGCGCTACAAAGAGCTCAACGAGCGTCCCCTTAGAATGTTTCCTTTTAGCTAAGACGTAAGTGCTACATCCTATTTCAATTTCACTTTGAAATCCACTCAGTGGTCTAATGTATTACTAACACATTAGTAATACATTAGGACGAAGACAAGTTTATTGTTAGTGCTAGCGAACTTTTCTGTCGTAAGAATGTAATGTTAGCTAAAGAAGCTATGGAAGCTTAGCTCAATTCATAGCCTAACTTCAGATTATGCGAGCAAAAGGTAAAGTGAATTCATCTACTATAGGTAATAAATTACTAATGTATTATAGATGCGATTCTCCTAAACTAGCAACCTTAGATACTACCTGAAGCATTCTTACAAAGTGAATCTAGCAGAAGTGAGGAAGGGCACTAATAGTGCTAACTATATCTGCAAGATAGCAAGTAAGTTATTCTAATACATTACTAATACTAGTGAAAGAGAAACCAATTGTACAGCTAGTTCTACACTGCCCTAAGGTCCTACTTAAGAAGGATAGGAAGGTAAGAGATTCCTAATCTATTAGTAATGCATTACTAAAATTCTTTCTATAGCCTAACAAGTCCTAGATAAAGAAGCTAAGTAACTAGCACTATAAGTGCTAGCTCTACTGTACTTCTAAACAGAAGAGTAAGTTCTCACCTAATACATTTAGAAGCAATTACTAATGCATTATAGCTTGTCCACCAAACAGCTGTGCTAATTGTGCTATATAGAACTACTTTACTAAAGATGAAGATAAGGAGGGGGAGGTAGAGGGGGAGGTAGAGGGGGAGGTAGAGGGGGATATAGAGGGGGAGGGTGACGAATAGATTAGGAATGCATTCCTAATGCATTAGGCGTATTTGCACAACTTATATTCTTAAGGTATAGGATAGAGGAAATCAAGGGTTATAGTAGGAGTTAGAGGATCTAGTTATAGAGCTTTGCTATAATTTACTACAGAACAATACAATTAATTCTTAATCTATTTATAATACATTATAGGTGATCTACCCTACTCTGAGCTGCCTTACAAAGGCCTATTAATTCTAATTCAAGCCTTTTATTCTCAAGCTCTATTTGTCTTACCTATACTACCTTAGCTTGAAGTTTAAGTTGTAATCTCTTAATTAAAAGATCTTAGGCCTATAAGGTAGAAGTAATAGAAGCTACACATCGAAGAGTAGGTTGAGTACTTCGCCTATAATGTATTAGTAAACAATTTATAATGCATTACCTAACTTCTTACCTCTATAATCTTAACTAAGATCTTGCCTATAACTGTAAACTAGAAGATGAAGCACTTGAAATTACACTTATACTATCATTAAGTTTAGTCTCTTAGCGTTGTCTTTTGTAGCCTAAATATATTAGTAATGTATTAGGATAATAGAAATAAAACATATAGTGCTAGGACTCTTAAAGAGTAAACTGCGATAATAGGCTATTTGACCTCTATAAGTGGTTTATACTATAGGTAACCTTTCCTAAATATTGTTTTAGGTCTGTTTCATTAAGTATTTGACCCCTATTAATTCGTTAATAATCATTTACTAATACATTACCCTACTTACATTTATATAGCCTTTAATATTAACAATTGCTTTCTAAGAGAGGTGCTTTTCCAATGTGTTTACTTGACTGAATTTGTATGTTGACATGTTTGAATAAATAGCTCATTATCTATTAATGAACAATTTAGGTTTAACCTAGAAGCAATACATAGATTCTTCTTATGTATTACCTAGAACTTAATATAGTCTGAAATTCTAGGGTGCCCTAGATAATACATTAGTAATAGATTATTAATATATTACTATACTTACTTAAAACTTCATTACAGAGCTTATAGTATTCCTCTTAAGTTAGAACGTATAATAGTTGCTCCATTTGCTCTTGTAAAAAGCTGCCAGATAAAGCTGTTCCAACAGCTTTAAGAATTCCCCTCTTAAAATGTATTATATAGTAGATAATAACATTCTGTACCTACCATTGCCAAGGGCGATGTTTAGAATCAATATCTAAAAGATAGCGTCTAAGGCCTAATAGATTAGTAATGTATTAGCAATACATTATAAGATATCTTACTAGACATTTGCTTTGAATCTATATCCATAACAATACTATTAAAGCCTAACTAGTATAAATGCGCCTATTAGACTAGCTAGCAAGTTTCTTTTGTTATAGTCTTGAAAACTATATAGAAAAGTTAGGTATACATCTTAGTTGTTTCTTAATTAACAAAAATTCAGACAAAAGTCATTACTAATACATTAGTAATAGTTTTATAATAGATTAACACCTTACCTTTGTTTTGTTCTAGTAAAAATGCTACAAATACCACCTTATTAATACCTATAGCTTTGATCCTTTTAAAGGTCATGTTAATTTCGAAAGAGTCTCTTTTTAGTAATACTCTAGCTGCCTCTATATAGAAGCATACTACTATAAAGTTTTCTTCATTAAGAATTAACTCTTTAATATACTATAATGTATTAGTAATATATTACAAATAGATTATAGACTTATACTATTTAGCTTGTTCTTATAGGATATATCCTACTTATGTTAAACACTAATAAGGTGCTGCCTATAAGGGTAGTTTAAGAGCTATTGCTTCTGTAAAATAAAGCTTATTTTATTAAGATTAATTAAGCTCTTATAAACATCACTTAAGCTATGGCCATTCTAGTGTTCATAGAATTGCTATAGTGCTAGGTTTTTTAATAACGTCCCTTATAATAGATTAGTAATATATTAGAAATATATTAAGCAACTTACTTGTTGTTAATAAAGGATCATTAATTTTTTTAATGATAGTTAAGAGACTATTAACAAGCTGTTTTAGTGTTTATAATAGTAGAGGTAGTAGATATAAGTGTATTCTATACAAAGTCCAAATAATATAAGGACATCTAATTAAATTATACAGCTTAAAAAGCCAGAACTATACTGTATAGTCTTAGTGTAGAAGCTTTCTACAGCCTTGGATATAGTCAACTCCTATTAATACATTAGTAATGTATTAATAATATATTAGAATACTAACTGCAGTGCTGTCTCTGTGTTGAATTCTGTTCAATAACTGCATATAAGTTGTATAGTAAAGTTAAATTACTATGTAGCCTCTCTTAAATATAAGGGAGTTCTAGGTAGAGTATTGCTAGAATAGGACAGAAGAAGTGGTAGTTTGCTAGTATAGAATATTAACACTAAACAGAATATTAATATGTATTAGAGACCATCTAATATATTAGTAATATATTAGGCAATACAAGGTTTACTTACTATATATAATGAAGTAACAAGTTGAACATTATAGGAATCTTCTTAATTTTAACATACTCTTCTGTTTGCAAATTAGTTAAGGATAGAAAGGACAAAGCTAAGTATATTAATATATTCCTAATACATTAGTAATAGTACATACCTGTTTGCTTGTTTCTAAATAGACTCTACTGTATTTTCTTGCTAGAGCTAAATAATCTTCGTCTAATCATTATCATTTAGTTTTCTATAGTGTATTGCTTGTAATTGTAGATCAATATATTCACAATACTTTACTCTAGTACAACTATATGTAATTTGTTTGCAATATATGTTGTTAAGAACACTATAATGAGTTAGCTTTAGTGGTTGAACTCTTTTGTAACAGTATTGGACCTATAATACATTAGTAATACGTTAATAATATATTTCATATACTTACATTATTATATATAGTCTTAATAGCTTCTATTGTCATTGACGTAGTGTTGATAATATATGCAACTCTATTTTCGGAGGTTTCTAGGTATTCTAGCAAATCAGACCTATAGTTGACCTTTATAACCTAGGTAGCATTATCACTACTATCACTTGATATAGTAACAGTAGTATACTCCTTAATGTATTAGTAATATATTAGAAATGTATTAAGACACTTACTTCTTCTTCCTCTTCTTCCTCTTCATCTACAAGGCGTTCCTCTTGATATCTTTTATCCTTAAAACAAAGATTACTCTCAATAGGAGTAGGACTAGACTAATTGTCATATTAGGGAAATGATAGTATTTCGTCCATTCTAATGCATTACGAATGCATTAAGGTCATTGTTCTACTTGTCAAAAACGTTTTTTATTATTCGGAAAATAGGGCTCGCTATATACTGTTCTTGAGCTCACCTGACCATGTGGGTAGGCTTGGCACGGGTTACCTGACCCCCCCACATAATAAGTGGAGCATTTTTGGGTCAGCCCAGCTTACCCCTGATGGTCAGCTCACCTGTGTACTCAGTAAGATTATAGATTACAAGTAAACACTCCCTCCATCCGCGTTCCCGTTCGCTGCCAAGACATTACTACACGTGATAAGGGGGTCGTTGTACTCCAAATCCATCTTGAGAAAAGCCATAAGAATTCTTTATCTGTGTACGATCGGTGCTATAATAACATTCGGGTCGCACTCATTGATATCCTTTGCAATTTGCAATTATGGTCTCCCCCTTTTCAAAACCGACCTAGTTGTAGCCAGTATTACCCGCCAGTTTCCATGCATGCTCAAGCCACGACAAATACCTTTGATTGTAAGCCAGTTCCACACCCCCTGTCATTCCATCCCCACTAAGATAGCAACGTGGTGAAATACCATGCTATGGAAAGCTAGCCGGTGCAACTACTTCTTGCTGGTTGTCAACGACCTCTGTGCTCGGAGGCTTCCCGGCCCACTTCACTACTGCTGGCCAAAATCTGGTCCCGGCAGTGTTGGCGACGTTGATGATCGTATCGTCACTACAGATATGTCAGAAAACTTGGGGCTGTAAATAAAGATCATAAAGTACCGTACCTCTTGGCTGAATCTCCGCTAACAGACCGCGCCTCGGTCATCGTCACGGATCGAAGGAGCAGTGGTACTGCTGGAACGATTCTGGTCTTTTGAGAAATAATGGCTGCCATAGAATTTCTCCTAGTTGTCGCCAAGCACCCACCCGGCGCAGGATTTAACAACCCTGTAGTGGTTTTGCCGGCAGTGGTTTGGTCGACTTGACAACTGGACTTTCCTTTCCCAAGGCTTGGCCAGTGCGTGGGGTCGGCGAGGATATTGACTTCTGTGGCTTGGGGAGCACTGTCGGAGTGTGCATTTTCTTTGAGATTGACGTTGGACTTGTTTCTCTTGAAAAACTTGGTTTTCGTTTGATTTCTACCCTCCGAGTGAGGGGCCTCGCCAGGATTGTTAGTGCTCTCATCCATAGTTAGCTCGTAGCCTTCATACTTCTTTGCTCTGGCCTCAATACCAAAAGACGAAGCGTTACTGTCCGTCTTGCCGTGCTTTTTCTTGGAGGACCTTGGCGATCCTTCATCCGTGGTTGATTTTTTAGGAGAGCCACGGATTACTCTGGCGGGCTTCTTCAAGGGTGCACTTCCCCCCACCTCATAAGCTCCCGCCAGGCCTTTCCTTGACGTAAGCGGCTGCGTGAGCGATGTTTTGTCCCTTATCTTGGAATCATGCTCTAGTAGGTTAAAAGAGCCAGCGTCGTTGTTGTTTGCATCAAATTTGCCATCAGGCTTCAATGCCTTGGTGTCCACCACACCTCCTGTCATCTCGGGTGCCGACTGCAAACCTGCGTTACTAGCAGTTAGCACTGCATTAGAATCGATGACCTTGAGCTTTTTTTTCTTCTTTTTTCCTTCTGGGGCCAAGTTGGCCTCACGACGCTCGGGGGAGGCTGAGATAACGCCGCTGGAAATAGAACATTCCTTGTTGCGAAATGGGCCCTCGGAATCTTTGATGGTGTGGTCGGGCAAGGCATCGGCCGGGGATTCATCAAAAATGCTTCCCTTACGGGTAAATGATGAACCATGGCTGCTGAATGAAGTGCCATATCTTCCTTCCTCGGGTACAGAGAGGTCCTCTGAAACAGCAAATGATCCCTTTTTGGTTGGGATAGATGGGATGCTATCGCTTCTGTCATAGTCAGTACTTGTCAAATGGTAGAACTGTGAATTAGCTACCTCAATTTGCCTTTGTCAACAAACTTCGTCGTCCTGGCCGATTGACCCGAACTTGTCGGTCGATGTCCCTTTCCACCCTTGGGTGTGGCGCCATCTTCGGCATGTGCTTTCATGATCCCAAAATCATGTTTCAATGGCGTATTGTGTCGTTTTGAAGGTGTAGTAGACTCCACTTTCGTCACTTGAGCCCCATTACTAGAAACACTGGCATTTCGGTCTCTTCCAGTGGCTTTATAAACCCTCCTGTGTTCACCTGTTTCGACTGAATCTCCAGTATAATCGCTCGCATGGCGGTGGTTGCCTCTAAACGAGTTTCCTCGGTGACGATTTGGCCCATTCCAATTATCAAATTCGAGCTTTCTCCGACAATAGGGCGCAACTTTCAATGCTCTGCCATCATGGAATCCATCGAAGCGTTGGATTGCATCTGCAGCGCTCTTTGGGTTTTTGAAGCTAAAATCAAGGGTTAGAAGTCACACAATATTAGAAGTGCATGCCTGAGGGGTCAGTAACTCACGTCATAAACGCAAACTCCCCCATCGGTTTATATCCCTCGATCTCTCCGCAGCATTCCATCATCTTTGGGACAAGGTCTGAAGTAAACTCGCCATGTGTAAAGCCTTTAATATAGATCGAGCGACTCTCGTCAATTTTTGCCACGCTTGAAGGGTTTGTGGAGTTTCGGCTGTAGTATTTCTCCCCGGCATGATTCTGCGTATCAGGAATCGCAATTTTGGCATTGACGACCGAGGCAGCCTCGTACCTTACCGTGGTGAAGTTTTGGTTCCTGGATACGTTTGAATAGGCTCTGCCCCGGTTGATCTCAGGCTTGGAACCAGACCTTGAATGATTCTGGTGGTTGACATTGGGCAATGCTTGATCTCTAGGGTCCCTCGGTGGTGTAAAAGCCGACATAATTGGCCTGGATAGAGCGGCGGGTACATTCCGACAGATTCCACGTGGATTATACGAGTAAACAGTCTCGATTTTCGCCTGGGATTTTGAAGCGTTGCAAATCTTGGCAAATAGTTAGCAAATATGGGAGTGCAAACGAACTTGTTCTGCTCACCGTGCTGCGATTCTTTTCGAATGAGACTTCACGTCGGTGCGCATGATATTCGCTGGTAACTTCTCCAGTAGTAGCAAGCCCAAGCCCTGTTTCACCTGGATTTGGAAATTCTTGCCATGGAATCTGAGTCTTTGGGCCAGATCGAGTTGTAACTGCCAGGAATTTGTTATTTTTCGCACGATGGTAAACATAGCAATGTGTCGGTATCAACTAACCTGGCGGAGCAAACTCGTGCGATTCCATCTCTGCGACACTCACGAGGCCCTCTCTAATACGCTGCAGTTTTGGTTGCAAAGCGTAGCACCGGTGATCAAGAAAATTGCATACATCAGCAATTTCAAAGTCACGCAAGTTTTCAAAATCGAAGTACTGATAGTCTTCGGGTTCAAATGCAGCTATGACAGGCGTTTTGGGAGGCACTCTGGCAAGCTTTGCAAGATTGGCTCCAGACCATTCGTCGACGAATGATTCAATCAGCCTTGTCTTCTCAATATTGGCAGCTGCAAGGCGGTGGATGACGTGGAAGCAGAAGCCAGCTCCCTCCATCCAGATATCCAAAGGGTCAAAATATGTGTACAGATCCTCCCAGGCAATCGGCAAGGATTGGATACTGTGGACAAATTGTGGATATTTGTCTCTGTAGAACTTAGCTCTGTCGTCGATATCGTTTGGTCCATTGGTTCGGACCGCGTACTGTGGTGCTGGTTGCGGTACGAGTCTAACTCCGCGAGATCCGTCGTTAGTCGAAAAGAAGGCCGGAGCATTTGGCGGAAAATTAGTGAACAGTTCAGGAGATACAAATCCTGGGACCGCAGGCAGCGAAGTTAGGCCATTGGGTGGGAATGATAGTCCCATTTGCGGCCTCTGTGGCACGGTCGCCGATCGAGGCAAAAGAGTCTAAAGAGTCAGAAACGAAGCTGAGACTGGTGACATAGAATGACATACGCTCATCATGTAGGTCAGATCGGAGTGCACGGGTTGCAAATGTTGAATCTGAAGCTCGATTTATCTGCATTGGGTGTTGAGGATGCTGTGTGTAATCGGAGGTAAACGGGACAAACCTGGAGTCTTCTTATAGATGACACAGAACTGTCAAGCCGGTTTAAATAAGGAAAGGTTAGATAAAGGTTCCTTGTGGTGGAGTTTCGTGTTGAATTGCAACAGTTACAACTTTCTGTCGACCATGTTGGAGTGAGAAGTTGAGTGAGAAGTTGGGTGAAAGGTTGAAAGAGACCTTTGAGAAAGAAAGCGCAAGGAGTAAGGCTTCAAGAGTTGGACATCGATTGATAAGCGTTGAGTATCAAGCTGCCTAGGGTAACCAGGGAGGTAGTAGGTGCAGAACAGTAGAGGAAGGAGTGAAACGGCAAGAAGAACTGAAGCTAGCGGTCATAAACAAAGGGGGCAGAAAGTATAGCTCACTACATTTTCTTGACGAGATAGGCAGGCGCAACAGACAACTCAATAGTAGTGAACTTAACAAGAACTTAATAAAGTGCATCCCCTTGTAATGGCAGGAGCGTTAGCTCTTCTCGATTCAAGTTGCAAGTGCATGGGTGATAATTCGCTCTCTCCAAATCGCAACCTATATGGATCCGTCCTCAGCCACTATCCAATCCCATACAACACTACAAAGAAACAGACTGTAGCAACTGCTTTTTAAACAATGAGAATACTCAAAATGTGAGAGGAGTTGATGTTGATGTTGATCATGAAAGGTAAAAACTGTTCGCTGTTGCTGCTACATTCCCATCCCACCAAGAATTTGAAGAAGCAAGTTGGATCAGGGTTTCGTATTTTATTCAATTGCTCGTGAGCTTGGAAAGAGCGGAGTGAAATATATCAATCAGGCCGTCTCGAGGCCAAGTCAATCTATAATACAACAACTTCTTGACACGCTCACTCGAGGTATCGAGACAGGCAGAAAATGCCTGTGGCGGAACGCTAAATTCAAAATCACTCCTTTGGTAGCGACTCCAACATTTTCAGAATCTCCGACTCATTTGCGCCTGCTACCACCTTTCCATTGTTCCAGTCGACCGTCTGCCTGCTGTTAGCTTGTGTCTCATGCCACGTCATGTCAACCGCTGGGAGCTTACCAATGGCCGTTGGAAGCTGCCGCTATCTTTCTTCCACTTCGTTAGGGCATCCTTCTCGCTCGTTGCGCCCTGGACCACTTTGCCGACTCCATTCGCGCCGACGTATTCGAGAATGCTCTTCAGCTGATCCGGGGTTGGGGAATCTTCAATAACGTTAAGCTCGAATTGCGTCTGTGTGCTGCTCTTTGTCTGTTGCGTGTGGTCGCTCGCCTGGTCTTCGGTGGCAGTCTCTCCTGCAGCTGCTGAAGCTTGCTTCAGGAGACTGTGGACTTTCATAGAAGCCGGGGCGGATGGGCTGTGGAACAGCGTGATCACGTCGAGGCCTTTGCGCTGGTTGGCTGTTAGCTCCATCCCCATGCCCAAAATGGCAGCATACTTACGAATCTGAACATCTTGAAGTATCTGATGGCAATTGATTGTCTTGATTGTTTTAATATTTCTCAGTTGTGAGTTGTAAATGGTGTTATGTAGTCGAAAACACACTCAACCTTGATGTCGACGTTGTGGAGCTATGACATAGGCGGCTCGGTGCGGAATAACTCCTTCCCTTAAATCCCTGCAGGGCGACGAATCGCGTTGCTCCAGAGATCAGCAGAAATCGCGAAGCACATCAACAATAAATCGCTGCGACAGCGACTTCAGCAACAGTTCGGATTTTGTCCCCTCACAACAGCTTCACATCACAGGCATTTAGCTGCTTCTTTGTCTATACGTCCCTTCTATAATATAAACAGCCACGATGCCTCCTCTCATTCTACACAATGTTCCCGACGACGAATTATATGTAGGAGAAGACGGGGTCCAGCGCCCATATGCGATGGTCTTTCCTGGGTATGTCTTCCACGCTTGCCATCTTATTCTGAATATTGCCACCGGACCGATGCCCTCCTGGAGCTCTCGCTGACTTTGACTTCCACAGCTCGGAAACCCAACATAACACCCGCGCACGGAAACCCATCCCTGAGAGTGGCTCCTTTGGGCGGTCAGTCAGACGTTCGCGCTCAAAGACGGGGACGCCGGCGAGGAAAGAAGACCCGAATATCCTTGTCGCAGATGCAATCTTCTCCTCGTACGTGGCCGAACTCACCAAGAAGCCGACACCCTCAGGTAGCTCAGCCACAGATAAATCTCGCCGGCCCTCAGGCCCAACTTCCCAGCAAAACCTATCTTCTCTCACACAACCGGGCTCCCAACATGATCGGAACAGTGACACGGATCATGAGCCAAACCTCGTACATCACCCCGTCCACCGCATCCCAACCGAAGTCATCCTCCGTGGGTTTCCCAGTGCGCAGCAGTATGCGGCCATTTCGCACTACGAGAATCTAGCGGGCACGATTCTTGAAGACTACCCTCGGGACCCAGCTCTCTCACAACTAAAATTTAAGGCGGGTCGCGGAGATCCAACCGCACTGAGAGCCAGAACCCTGACGCCCGAAGAGAGGGCGAAAGCTTTAAGCTTTGCTGGTGGCGACAACTGGATTAAGATCACATTCGAAAGCGAAGAAGCAGCCGAAGTGGCGATTGAGGAAAGCCCACAAACGGTAATGGGATTCAGTGTTTATGCAGAGCTGTGGAGAGGCGGCCCGCCAACGGAGCTCGATGCAGTACCAGCGCCCGGGTATGGAGGGAAGGAAAGGCATACACTTGGGGCGGCGGCTGGGAGGAAAGACTGGTCTGCAGGAGGGAGAGACAGGCCATTCGGGAGCATGCCGAGAAACTCGACGGTGTCTAGCGCGGGCAGGTGGGCTAGAAATCCTAGCCCTCCAAGCCCAGATACGAGCGAGGTTACTTTGGACACCGCGACCATTAGCGAGACACATTCAACTTCGACCCTCGCGGGTGGATCTCAGCAGCCTGCCAGGAGTAAGGATGATGACGTGTTTTGCCGACGAATTCCTACGGCGAAGAAAATGCAGCTCCTGCCCGCATCAGATGCATTACTTCCGCAGCAGAGCTATTCACAGAAACTACTTGCCAGCATACCTGTCATCAGCTGGATTACTGGAGATATCATTGGGAGTGAGGTGCCCAGGAAGGATGACGGGGAGTTTGACTGGGCGCTTGCCAGCTTTTACTGGCGGTTGATGTGGTGGCTTGATTTCTGGCTAGGGTTCTTCGGTGGTGACATTGCAGGTGGCAATAAGGATGACTAGATTCGAACGATAAAAGTGCAAATGATGGGGATGGAGTCGGGAAGTTTTTCAGCGGGAGTATAGTATACGGGCATACCACGGTATGCAAGGAAGGGTGGAGATATTGGATGTAATGCTAGAAAGGGGTATTGTAGATTATTATACATGAACGGAATGATATTCATATTATTCTGCTTGGATCTATGTGTCCGTGAGTTTTGAAAATATTCTGTGCAGCCTGTATATATATTTATTAATTCATAAAACATAAAAATATATTATTAATTCAACAAATATTATTTCCTACTACCCTCAACAAAAATCAATTCCCAGCAAGGCCGACTTTTTATGTATGCCTCGATGAATGTAAATAAAACCTATGATAGCTCTCGAGCGGTTTTCTAATGTTTTCTCGTTCGTAGCTGTGTATCTGTCGTACCATCCCAGAAATGACGCCACAAAATTTGGACCTTTCACCGAGGAGCCGACGGGGAGATTCAGTCAGCTCAACGCCATTTTATTATACCAGTTTGCACTGCACAAATATATAGATACGACCATTAGAAATACCTCCAGCTGTAAATAAGATAAATATAAATATATATATGAATAATATACTGTATATGCGGTGAATGAAGTTGCTTGTGTCATCACCGCGGCTCCCCACATAGTGCTCCATCGAAGCGTAGATTCTTTTCGCTTAGTGTGAAGTCTTGGCGCCCACAAAGCCAATGCGCCATCTCCCTTGTCAACGACACGACGACGACGGTCAAATTATTGAATTACTGTGGAAACAGCGACTTGTACGTGTCCCTTCCAACGCCCATTGATCGGATTTTCAACCTTACGACTTCCGATACGCCTTCCAAGTACTAACTGGTTGCTCTACAGTCATCCTTTTTCCCTCAGTCCACCCCCAATACAACCGCCATCATGGATATGGAGAAGCTGAAGAAGATGCAGCAGTCGGTGCGCATCGGTGAGTAGAACTCCTGACCCTGAGATGGGCCGAATTGCCAGCTTTGAGGAGCGTGGAAAGCGGTTTACTCTTCACCGACACCCCTGCTGACATATCTATGTAGGGTAAGCAGATTTCCAAACCTCGACCCATCTCTCTCCGAAAGACGAACCAGGCATAGACGACGAGCAGGAAGCATCAGGGGCACAAGAAATTGATGGATCGAGGCTGACAGTTGTGGGATTATAGCGGAAAGGGTACCCCAAGACGCAAGGTCAAGTCCAAGCCGAAGAACTCGGGTGTGGACGACAAGAAGCTCCAGACCGCTCTTAAGAAGATCAACGTGCAGCCCATCCAGGCAATCGAGGAGGTCAACATGTTCAAGGCCGACGGAAACGTTATCCACTTCGCTGCACCAAAGGGTATGTACAACCGACATTCCACCCAGAACTATCTTCAGGGTCACATACTCGACGGAATCATACGATGGCAATATATAGGCGATACATGGGGTGATGAGCTACGAAACTAACAATATTGGAATAGTGCACGCCGCTGTCCCATCGAACACCTTCGCCATCTACGGCAACGGTGAGGACAAGGAGCTTACCGAGCTCGTTCCCGGTATCCTGAACCAGCTTGGCCCAGACTCCCTGGCCTCGCTCCGCAAGCTGGCCGAGAGCTACCAGTCGATGCAGAAGAAGGAGGGCGAGGAGAAGGAGGACGATGATGACATCCCAGACTTGGTCGCTGGCGAGACATTCGACGAGAAGGTCGACGTCGAGTAAGCGCTTAAAAAAAGTTAAAAACCAAGCAGGATGAATGGGACGCTACTGTGGCGCCAGTGCGGGAGGATGGCTGCTGGGGTGATGCGATAGGCTGTTTTGGGCGCGCATGCGTGGGTGGATTTGTGTCTCAGCACCTGGCAGAACAGATCTTAGGAGGTCATTCGAAGGGCGAAGTAGGCTCTTGATGACTTGCTTGTACAAAACTCTTCGAATACAGCCACAGTCAAATCTTCCAATGTCCAATGTGCTTGAATATGAGTCAATACTCTAGGCTATTATCGTGCCATGTTTTTGGTGCCGGGGCTATAAAACTAGGTGAGTGTTGGCGTGAGGTCTAATTTCGACCGGCGCAACGCTATTTTATGAGCGCCATTTCTCCGCCATGATAACCCCAGATCCAAAGAATGAAATGCGGGAAAGACTAGGTAAAGCAGTCCAAATGAAAATCCCATGGCCTATTTCATTCAGTCACCTCTGCTCCTTACAACCCCCATACTACATATTCATCTTCTACCTTTCCAGTTACATCTATCAACGTCAAGGCTCCAAAAGCGCCGTTTATCTTCCAGTTCCCATCACTGCACTTTCCCACAATATTCCGCTTCATTCTTGGTCATATATTTAAACCTGGGTTCTGAGTTTTAGGATTAATCCTAAACTTACCCGCAACCAAGATGTCAGACTATATTATGGCACAGCCATTCTATGGGTCGTCGACGTCCTCTGACTTTATGCAGCCAGCAAGCCAAGGCAACATCCACACCAATATCGTTGGCGTAATGCACTCAGCTTCTGGGAATGTCACTGCAGGAGCGCCAGGCCAGAATTCCGGATATTGGTCGCCGAGTCTATATATGGGGCAAGACTCCGCCGCCTCGATGACTGGTGACGGCATCAAGGAGCAATCTCGCCTTCTCGGGGGCATTCAAAGAATGAGAGATGCCATACGTAAATCAAAAGGGCGTGAAGCTATGGTAGCAGCAACATCGTTCACCGCCGCACCCTATGGCGCGAACGTCGACTCTAATACCGGCGTCAACTGGACATTTACCCCAGAGAACTACTACAAACTCTTAAAAACACTCTATGCCCGCAATGAAGACATTAGATCATGCCGACAGACGATTAAGAAGTTATTGGAGCTAGCTGACGAACAAGATGCCCAGATCCGGGAGGCGCATAGAGAGATTAGGATTTGGAGGCGCATATCCCACTTGAGTCACACTCTTCGGTTCCGGAGGCGAGCATCGCACACCGCGACGATGGATGCATTCTGAGAAGGCAAGGATTGCCTAACTTCGAATCTGCCTCATAATCATCAATGGCCCCGTGGCCCAACTTTGACTAATTTCAACGCATTTTCCTCCCACCCTGAAGCACCACCATATGCAGCAATCACGTCCTTCACATTGATTTTTGAAAATGGTAATGCCCGCCTCCGACCAAGCAGGCATTCTTTCCTCGTACTCGGTATTCGCAACATTTCCTTCTCAAGCTCCCATCCGCAATCTATCGCTAGCTTCGACACCCACGCGACCAGCGAAGCATATGCTGAGTGCGAGACGCCAGCTTCTTTCGACGGCGGCGCACGAAAGCGTGCGCCAGTCAGGTTGTGGCTGCAGCATGGTATTGCTATAAAGGGCGACTCGGATAGGTTCCCTAAGATAGGGGTCCATGGCGTCAATTCATCCGCGTGGTTTGATATTATGAAAGTTCCTTTTGGGAAGGTCCCTGGATGGGTTCCTTGAATCGTTTCTTGCTCATTGATTAAATTTGGTTTGTCGCTGGGACTTTCGTCATGGCTTTGTATTATTGACGGTATTAATACGAGTTCCTTTAGATTTTCTCGCGTCTTTGGTGAATATGTATCCCATGATTTCCGCTTTCTTGCGTCAAATCCCCAGCCACTATAGCCTTCCTGGATGAGAATATGTGTAAGAAGGCCATTACCACACCCTATATCCACGAACCCTGGCCAGTTATCGCCATTGGGATACATTTCCGCCCATAACTCAATTAGAAATGCAGCTATCCCTAGGTCTTCGAAGACGTGCTTTGCTGGGTCTGTGACTTCAACCCAGGATGTGATGAGATCCTTGGCGTACGTTGTCTTGAGCCTTGCGTATGTCTGTTGGGTTTTTGCTTGGGGCAAGACAACATCGTGATGCACCTTCTTGATGTAGCCATTCAGTAGTCCGTTGCCGTGCTTATGGAGTACCCTGAGCAAGTGCAGAGCCGTTCGTTGGACGAACTCTGTCTTGGGTGCGGAATCAAAAAATGAGTAATGAATAGAGATTTTTCCTTGCTGAGATTCCAAATTGAAGGTATGGAGAAATGCTATACCGTGAACGGCTGGATGATAGAAAGGAGACTCTAAAGGAGATTTGAAGTGAGGGAGATAGATGACAAGAGACTTGGTCTTTGATTCACCTTGCTGCGAGTATAAGAGGCACGTCTGGTCCATGGGCTTGTCAACCAACGGGTTCCGCGGGATCAGACACCGAACCATGACGGTATTGAGGCTGAAGCCTGCAACATTGAGAAGCATTGGCGCGGGGTCATACACGCCATCATTTGTATACAATGCGTCCAACCTGATATCTGCACGGGCGAGAAAGCTGGAGTTGAGGTTTGGATTGAGTATCAGATTCCTCATGACCTGGCTGAAGATCTCTGGTGTGAAAGAACAACCATGGCTGTAGAGAGGCGTCCAGGAGGTTTCTTGATCATCATGGAGTAAGGGTGAAGCGTCTGGCTGATATTCCACAGGTTGGAACGCCATGAAGCAGGAGAGTCGCTATTTCCATGCAACGGGGACAAGGTAGAAACGCCTCGAAAAACTGGCCAAGTCCAATCAATTAGTGTCAGATTGAGAATAAATGATCCCTACTCTACCATAAACCACATATAAAAAACGTGACTTGGATATTAATTTTCGATCCCTCTTTGGTGTTCCTAGTGCCAAGCATTTCCGCCCCGACCCTGGCATGGAAACTGCACTCTTGAGGCTCTTGGCGCTAAGTGGCTAGTGCATAATTTCATAAGCGAGAACATTTGCCCTAAGTCCACCGTGGGCAGACGGAAATCTCGCGAGGCCAACGACAACGACGCCAGCAGCCGGCAGCCATCGACACCTAACAACACAGTCGGAGGAAATAAATCAAGATGCGTACCTACGACGACACCTTCTCCGGCACGAAGATCTACCCTGGAAAGGTACACACACAATCCGATCCCCTCCCAGAATCCATGACGCAGAGAGGCGGAAGCCGCGATGACGAGGGGCGAAACCCGTCATTGTCGCTCGGGCTGGACGATTGAGGGAGCATACGGCGTCCGCGAGGGAGGGCACACATCTCAAGTTATACAGAAAGGCTGACCGTTTTACTTTGTGCAGGGTAAGATCTACGTCCGCGGCGACAGCAAGATCTTCCGTTTCCAGAAGGGCAAGTCCGAGTCCCTGTTCCTCCAGCGCAAGAACCCCCGCCGCATCGCATGGACCGTCCTCTTCCGCAGACAACACAAGAAGGGTATCTCCGAGGTACGCAGCACTCCGAAGGCGCAATCCCGGCGCAGATGGGAAGGATGAGAAAACGAAGAAAAGAACAGGAAGCTAACCGCAGCCGAACTACAGGAGGTCGCCAAGAAGCGCACTCGCCGTACCGTCAAGAGCCAGCGTGCTATTGTCGGTGCCTCGCTCGATGTGATCAAGGAGCGCCGCACACAGCGCCCCGAGGCGCGTGAGGCCGCCCGCAAGGCCGCCATCGCGTCCGGCAAGGAGAAGAAGTCCGCGGCTGAGTCGGCAAAGAAGGCCAACAAGGCCAAGAACGCCGCCAACGCTGCTAAGGGAGGATCGAGGATCACAAGCAAGCAGGGCTCCAAGGGAGCACAGGCCAAGGTGGCCGCCAACACCCGCTAAATCGTTGGGACGATGGGTTTGGGGCTGCTCGGGCTGGGAACTTTTACGTGATACAGGGCTTGCTGGATGCGCATAGTAGCTGTTGTTCAATGCAAGTCTGATACGTGTATACGGGACCACATGCGGTTTTTGTGTGAATTGTGGATGTGATACGAATGCAAAGCGGAGTCGATACGAGCCTGATATACGACATGGAGAAACGACAAACCTGGTGTGCGTTGTCGACAGTTGACCCGGAGATACTGGCTTGATGTTAATGCGGAAGAGAAGCAGTCGATCGATTTTTTGTGACTTGAGTTCGCTGCGGTCCTGCAATATATTTCTGCCCCTCCTTTCTCCTATTCCATCCAAGCCCATTGCCACGGCCACCTTCTCAAATAATCTCCAATGTCTTAATTCTTGTCATCCTGTTTCCACCACAATCGCCATGGCATGGAGGAAACCTATTGGGACCTCTCCTATTGCCGTAGACAAACAGATTTTAAACGGGATTCCTATGATGTACTCTAAACCCAAGCGCGTTATAACCACCGCGTACACCTCAACAAGGCACTTCGTAGCAACGCACTCTATCATCACTCGCGCCATAATCAAGCACACCATGCCCCGCAAACTGCCCAAATGTTCATCAGAAGTGGAATTATATTCAGACCCCAAGTCATAGATCCCAACACCAACTATTCATGTATGCGATGTATATCCGAATATCCCCAGACGCCGCGCCCGTCCATATCACATTGCCCACCCGCCTATCCAACACTCTTTCAACCAGGGCGATTCACACCCATATAATACACGTCCGTCCAGTATCATACATACGCCTCTCGTCGTAATGTCACAGTTGTGTCACATCCGGCGCCACGCCTCAATGTTCGTGTCTTCCCAAAGCACCCCCTTCGGGTATCTACCTCTTAACCTGCACACTGCCCTCGGCGCCCTCCTCCTTCCTCGCGGCCTCGATGGCATCGACAACACCGCGCAGGGGCGTCTGTTTCTGCTCAGCCTGCCTCTGCTCAGCCAAGCGCACGGCGTCGGCGACCTTCTTCTTCTTTGCCTCCATTTCCGCAGCCGCTTCCCAGACTGTGAATAAGAGTTAGCCTTTGTCTTCTTTCACATAGTCAATCAACCAGGAGAGATGTAGACTCACTCGGCTTATCACTCTTGCTATACTCCTTCAGCCGCCTCACGAAGTGATCAAACTCCTCCTGCTTCTGCTCCCTGTTCTCGAGCGAGCGGCGCTGAAGTTCCGGGTTGTACCGGGCGAAGAGCTCTTCCTCGGTCGGGGTGAGCCACATGGTGAGGGCGGGACCGCCGATGCAGAGGATTGCGCCGCTGGTGGGGGGTGTTAGCTTGGGTCTTGAAGGAGGGGTGTGGTGGGAGGAGG
>JPJW01002349.1:0-52775 GCA_000750755.1 Pseudogymnoascus sp. VKM F-4513 (FW-928)
CATTAGGCTGTTTGGTTGCTTGGGACGTCATACGGGGGGGTCGTGAATAAAGATCTTCATTATTGTCACCTTGTGCTGGGCAGAGTGAGAGGATCATCGTAGGTATGGTGGATGATGTATCCGGCGCGGTGAGTGATGAGAGAGAGAGAGAGGCTTCACGACGGGCAGAAGTGCGTAGAGTACGTGATGTAAGTTCATTTCAATTCATGGAGCGGACATATATCCGAAACCTTGCCGCCATATTATACAGCCCCCCAGTCCCCAGTCCTTATCCCACCCCGTCAATCAATCCCGCATCCATCGCTCTACTCATCCGCAGCGTGTAACCTAACCTTTACACCCGTCGCGCTGCAGCTCGTCAGCGTCAGGTTGTGCAGCGGATTCGTGGTGAGGTCCATATTCTCCATCTTGTCGAAGCGCTGCATCAGACGCACAATCACGTACGATGCCTCGGTGAGCGCGAATTGCTGTCCGATACAGATACGTGGGCCGCCGTTGAACTAGGGGGGTCGTCGTTAGTAGGATATTCCACCACATCGGGCACTCAGGGAGTGGCAGGTAATGGGGGGAAATAAACTCACGGGCAAGAAGTCCCATCCGACCTTCCTCTTCTCCCACCGCTCCGGCACAAACTCATCCGCATCCGCACCCCAGAGATCCTTACGCCTCTGCATCACGAACACACTGTAGTCGCACGCCCTCCCCTTCGGCACGAAAATGGGGCTCTTCCCATCCGGTCCTCCTCCACGAGGCAGAGTGGTATCCCTGATCGCGGTGCGGCTGTTCACCGGCACGACGGGGTAGAGACGGAGCGCCTCGTTGTTGACGTGCTGCAGGTACTGACACGACTTTAGATGCGAAAACGTAATGTCGCGCGGGTTGCTGTAGGTGCCGAACTCCTCGAGGATGATGTTGCGGAGCTTAGCGTAGCGCTCGGGGTCGCGCGCCAGCGAGTAGAAGACCCATCCGATCAGCGAGGCAGTGGTGTCGCGGCCGGCGAGGAGAATGTTCAGCATCTGCGAGCGAAGCTCAATGGGGTCGCGTGTCTCAGCGGCAAGAGCCTCGAGGAAGACGTACTTCTCCTTCTTTCCCTTCTCGGCGTCGGCGGGCGCCGACTTCTCAGCTGCGCCGGGGAGATCCTTGGATAGCGCGAGGCGCACAAAGTGGTCGATGAAGGCGTGGCAGTCGTCGCACGCCTTCTTGAAGTCCGAGGGGTTGTACAGCCAGTACATTCCCTGCATGCGCGCGCGCGTAGCCAGCACGGCCTGGCCCTTGTCGAAGGCCGTGGCAAAGATGTCCTCGTTTTGGCTCTCGTCGCGCGACGTGTCCTTGACGTATCCGGGTAGTCCGACGAGCTGGCTGTCCACGGACTCGCCGAAGAGGAACTCGGTCGCTGAGTCGAGTGTCAGGCGGAAGAAGAGGACTTGCAGGTCGAGCGTGCCGGTCCAGCCGTCGGCGTTGGGCTCGATGGCGCGCATGAGGTTCTGGACGTGCTGCTCCTCGAGATCGAGATCAGAGACTTGGTCGCGCGCGAACTGGGGGCGCATCATCGAGCGCGAGTGCTCCCAGCCCGAGCCGTCCTGTGTGAAGATTCCATTGCCGAGAAGAGGGAAGAAGTTGCGGCGGCGCTTCTCGCCAATGACAAAGTCCTTGAATTGAGTCGCGAGGATGGCCTGGATGTTCTTCTCATCTGGAAAAAACGCGTTAGCCTGGCTCCGCTGGGGGATGGGGAGGTGGGTGGGGGCGAAGATTGCGGGGGGAGCAACACTCACCAGAGGTGAAAACCATCGTTGACCCCATGGTCGAGTACAAAAACGTCTCTGCGCCAACCACATCACGGCGCCGTGCCATCTCAACGGGGAATTGCTTCGCTTTGTCGGCTGCCAGGGCGGTCTTCAGATGGTCGATACCGAGAATGCGCTCGGTTGGCAGGGACGGCGGCTCGAGGCAGTTGAGCTCGCGGGCGCGGCGCGCATTGTGGCGCTTGGTGAGGAAGGATTGGAGAGCGAGGTAACCAACGTAGGAGACGAGGACATAGATGATGCCGAGGAAGGCGAGAGGGAGAGCCATTGCGGCGGTGGTGACGGTACGGTGATGAAGGGGAGTATTAGAGGGCGCCCAGTAGGCGTGCACACTTATATATACACCAATATATGTGGGACGTGTAGGTTCAACGGAACGAAGAAATTGTCATGAGGATAATAGGAGTAAAGGAAAACATAGATGGATTAGAAGAAAGTAATCAAGTAGAAAACACCGAGGAAGACGCCTTCCTTTAAGGGCGCGGGACAAAGTTACGATCGTGGACTAGTTTGAGGTCTAAAACGAAATGCGCACAGTCGTACCCCACTGTACCTCCAACCATACCTCACCGTTCTTTCCGGCCCATGCTCCAACATGCCTGCTTTTTTGCCGCAACTGTGTGATATCAAGAACCAACAATGCGCGTCGGACGAAGAATTAATACCGTTTGCCACATACGAATCAAGGTTACTCACTTTTGGCTGCCATTGGTACTTTATAGCGGTGCATCGGCGGATATGCCGACGGCCGTCAACCCTCTTCCGGACAGTCTGTCTCCCCGACGACCCTACTAGTGAAGAGGAATCTCAAGGATATATGTCTCAGGCAATACCAGCCACTCCACGTGGCTGCGCGTTGCGTATGCGCTCTCCGGCGGGTTTCAAACTTTCTACTCGCCTATCGTTGGAGTTATTAATCCAGTTCCAACATTCCTATTCTCAACCACCACAACCACCAAGGAATCGCTCCCCTCCCTATATCTCTCGTAATACCCTCCCCCTGACTGGCCAAGACCACTCGCTCTACGCTATTTGCCCATTTATGAGCTCACATGCACCACCGCAAACACACCACACCACCTCGGCACCGATGTCTGATGGTGGTGTGGAGTGAACGCGGCGCGCCCGGAACCCCGCATACTAACTTCTAGCTCAACACTCTCACAGGTGCTGCCCCAGCGCGGGTAGGGAACAGCTCGCCAGAAATTCTTCGAAATAGAGCGTACCGCCGCCATCTGTCGTGGCGCTGGATTGGCGCGAGGGGGGTCCTAACCCTAACGTATTTGGGTCGCTAGGGGGCTGGCTTTGGTGGGTCGGCCTTTGGGGGACTCGGCATCGGGGATCGACGCTTTGGGTATTGGCTGGGCGGAGTTGGGGAATTGGGGTACGACGATTGTACTGTACTCTTAGGAATACGACGCAGTTGGTTTTGATGTGCTGCCTCCCGAGTTGAATTCGGGTTTACTATTTCCGACCCCGACTCCGTCCCCGGTCTCCGTGGTCGGGAATCTTGCCGCCGCTTTCCGTCTCCACATGCCGCCTTGCAGCCCTTTGGTCACCGCGCGCTTTGGTAAGAAGGCAGTAAATATTCACCACACGGTTTAATCATTTTATATACACATACGACGTGCGTTTTGATAAGAAAGCCGTAAATATCCACCACCTGGCTCTCCCGCGAACCATACTCCTCTCATACGATTGCGAATACGGCGTTAGTGCTGAGCGGGTTAAGTGCGCCCCTTGCATTATGAACGCGTGATGCTTAGATAACGTGGTTTTGCGATGGCTCTCGGTGATACAATGACAAGAGCAGTGCATTTGTGGAACTGCCATTTCGGAATCCCCATTGACTTGCATGCTGTCCGTGCCCTTATGATTTACTGCGTAGGGTGATACGGGACCCAGACAAAGGGAATGGGTGATAACGACTATGAGCATCTACAAGGATGAATGGGCTACATCACGAATACGAGCGTATTGCCTTACCTATCGCTACCATAGCATATCTCACGTTCGTATTCATTTGATAATACTACTCGAATTGGAGGATTAATTGCTGCTAGCTTGGATATGTATGATAACAGACGAGCCTCGCAGCAGCGTCAGCATCAGCACAGCATGCACACAAGCCTCAGAAAAATGCCTGCGCATTTGCATGGCTGCCCACACCCCCTGGCACATTCGCTGGTGCACTACTGAAAAAGAAGGTCCACCTCCCCTTGCGCCGACAGACCTCCGCCAGCTTCTCCAGATCGAACAGCTCTCCCAGTGGCATCCCCCACAGTGCCAGAATATACTCATGGAGCATCCCACCATCCGCCCGCATACTCGGCCACGCCTCAAAACTCGGTGCATCACCAGCTACGGCTGCAAAGTACGAATCATGCAGCCAATCCACCATCTCATCCTCGCCGCTGACACCGGCCCATCGCATCCCGTCTTCGGGACCGTGGACGTGTGGACGCAGCGCTGCTGCTGCGCGCTCCGACGGGCCTAGCCTATTGTACGTTGACACGAAACCAGAGCGGATGAGCAGGATATCACCGATTTGGATGTCGCCGCCCTGTGATGCGGGACGAATGTCGATGCCCTGTGCTTTGCCACACGCGACGAGCGAGGGGAGGGGGATGGCGTGGTAGTCGTACGGATCTGTGGGTCAGTCAGCATGGTCGTCCGCCTCGGGTATTTCGAAGTCAGCTTACCATAGTTAATCCCATTCTCCTGCGCGAACGTCCAGTAATCGAGCAGCACTCCCCTTCCGCCGATGCCATGGTCAGACCAATGGTGGATCGAGCATCGATGCTGATTCGCCTCCTCGCCATCGATGTGAGCCCCAGTTGCGCCATTATAGAACTGGCCCGTCTTGATGTGGGATATGTGCCGGAAGCCGTCCCACTGTGTGCCGCTCTGCGTGTTCAGAGAGTAGATGTCATCGTAGACGAGACCGGGAAAGAGGGGCTTGATAGTATGCTGGAAAGGCTGGCGGTTGAACGCGGGGACGGCGGGGACGTTGAGAGGGAGGCTATGGGGTGTTAGCGAGGGCTGTTTGGAGGAGACGCAGCGTACTTGAGGCTGACGATGTCGCCGTCTGTGATAAGCTTGGCGGCAGCTGCGACTCTGTCGGGGGTGAGGAGGTTAAGCCGCCCAATCTGTATATCGTCAGACAGGGTTCTACTCTTTGATTTCCAAGTCCCACCTGATCATCACTGCCCCAAACCCATGCTCTGCTTCTGTTAGCATCCGGTCCAGATATTCGCTGAAATTGCAAGTTGCAAGTTAAGCCACGAGTATTTTATATCTGACTTACGCTCCATTGGGCGCATTCTCAATCTTTGGCAGGTCAGCCCTGGACGGAAAGCTCGTAGCCTTCGGATCCCACGGAAGACTGTTAGTGGCGCCCTCCTTCTTCACCGTAGAAGCAATTTGAGCAAGTCTCTGCGAAACAGAGCCGGAGTCAGATTCAGACATAATGGCGGAAAATTGGTACAAATAGCTGTTAGGTTAGGTGCAACAAGTTATAATAAAGGCAAAGCCGTGCGATAAGAGATCTCAGCAGCTAGAAATAGACGGCATTATGGAAGAAACGGCAACCCCTCCTACCTTTGAACTAGCAACCTACCCGCCGAGGTGGAGATATTTGTGGACGGCTCCCCAACGACGCTGAAATGAGACATCACTGTTGGTGGATGATGTTGGGCTTTGTGCTACCCCGCAGTGTGGGGAAGAGGGGTTGGGTAGTCTCTGGTAGTCATGCCGAGGAGCAATTATATCGGTATTTGAAAGGCTTCAGCATCATAACTGCCGAAGATATTATATTTCTATACTCTTTGGCACGGTGCTGCAGTTATGTATAGGACATACAATACTATTTATAGTGTCTGTAGTGATATATTAACTGTTGAGGTTCGATTTACCTTTTCTTGGCGTAATATATTAGCGTATGGCTTAAAATCCCTCCGTACCTTGCGGCGAACCCCTCAGAACCGCCACTTTGACGTCAAATGGTGCAGCACGAATAAGATTAATATTTGATTAATCCCAGAACTATAAGTCTTATATTCCAAATCGTAGATGCAAACGTTATTCTTATCTCTGGTCTTGTCTGTCCCATTTTGGACCAATTAGCGAGCAAACAAAGGCTAGCTTGGAACCCCACGTCACTGCTATCCAACTCACGTTTACTTGCGTCCGCGTTCTAAATCAGCACCTGTCAGTGAACTGCCATCTACATTTTCACGCGCCAGAGAGAAACTTTTGTACGCGACGGCCCAGCCTCGCTCAGCTGATATCACGATGTCGGACCACGCACCGGCCGCACATCTGCCTGCAGATGTCCCCGCAGGCAGCCTCAAGGCCGATCTCATCCACCATGGCCTCCCCAGCGACCTCATCCTCCAAGTCACCGACTATGTCAAGTCCTACATGGCTCCCTACGATGGCTCCCATGACTTCGCGCATATCCTCCGCGTCTTGGGCCTCTCACAAACTCTGCGCGACCAGGACCCCGCTCGCTACGATCGTGTCACCACCATTCTCGGAGCCCTCCTCCACGACGTAGGCGATAGGAAGTACCTCCTACCCCACCAAGACAGCGCCACACTCGTGCGCGATGTCCTCCTCTCTTTCGGCGCCACGGATGTATTCGCCGAAAAGGTCCAGGCTATCGCGTCGGCTGTCTCGTATTCCTCGGAGATGAAGAATCCGCAGGTCGTGCGGGATGTTATTGCTAGGTTCCCGGAATTGGAGGTTGTCCAGGATGCGGATCGGTTAGATGCAATTGGTGCAGTGGGTATTGGGAGAGTGTTTACGTTTGGAGGCGCGAAGGGGAGGGGGATGGATTCTTCGCTGGAGCATTTTGACGAGAAGCTGGTGAAGGTGGGGGATTCAATGAAAACGGAGTTGGGAAAGAAGATGGCCAGAGTAAGGACAGAGAGGTTGCTGGAGTTCATGAAGATGTGGGAAGAAGAGGCGACGGAGGCGGAGGGTGGGCTGGGGGTTTTGGAAGGGATCTTGGCGTGAGGGACACCGAGACTTGGGATATACGGGATATATGAGATAGATGCGTGATGCGTGGTCCGGGTGGTAGATGCATGTCATGTGTCATGGGAATAAGTGCGAACTTTTCACTTCCTCTCCTGGCGAAGAAGTATTGAGACGGAGCTGGTATTTTGGTGCAGAGCACTCATGCATATATCCCCCGCCTTTTACACAGTCTGTCTAATTTAGAATGGGACGTTTTTTGACGTTCCTATATAAAGTTGTGACTCCGAGCAATCGGCCGAGGCCGAGGTTTAGAATAATCCTATATTTGCTCCGGAATTCAACCTTATTGCTTTAGCACAGAAGGAGCTGACGGGAGGGATATCAAAGTGGTGATCGAGGAGATGGATAAACAAAATCCGTATTCAACAATTAACTATTTGATTTTCTCATGTGCCGCACATAGTATACTGCCCAAAGCAACATATCGAGTTGGAACTCAATAGTTTGACCCATATTTAGTAGAATACGGGCTTTATCTTCCCATTTGCCCGGTCAAGGAGGCGGATGGGTAACAGCTCGTCGTACCTATATCATATTAGTACCCCTCCAAACTCCGTCTTTCACACATGCAGGGGAACTTACACATGCTTAACCCATGCACTAGTAATTTGCCTCGTCAGTGCTGGATCCACAATCTCCTCCGCTGCAAACGCATTCGCGGTCCTCACTGGGTTCATAAGCCGGCGATACTCCTCATCAAGCTCCTTATACCGCAGTTCCCTGGCCTCTTTACCCTCCTCTTTCTCGATTTTCCTTAGCTCCGCCGCATGTCCAACCTCAATACCCCCTTCTAGTGGCAGACTTCCCCATTCTCCACTCGGCCATGCAATACGCATCCTGGGGTCTCGGCAATCGAGCATGAGCCCTCCGGCGACACCATACACGCGCCGCGTTACGACGGAGAACACTGGCATTGTGGTGCTAAAGTAAGTCGTCCCAAGCGCAACACCATGTCGCATAGTCGCGGACCGCTCAGCTACCGTGCCAATAGCATAACCCGGGACATCCACGAATTGAACAAGGGGGATGTTAAACGTGTCTAGAAACTTTAGATGTCGTGTCAACTTCTGGCTTCCCAATGCATCGAGCGCCCCGGCGTTGACCTCGCAGTTCAGACTAATGATCCCGACGGGTCGGCCATCGAGCCTCGCAAGCCCAGTGATAGCAGTCGTGCCCCACAGCGCTCCAATCTCAAACCAACTCCCTGCGTCGATGACTGTCTCAATGATCGCGCGTGGATTATACATCCTCGTCCTCCTACGTGGGATGATAGTACGTAAGCTCTCGCAACTCCGACCCACCGGATCCTCACTCTTGATAACGGGTGGTAGCGCCTGGCCGTGGTTCGGAAGATAGCTCAACACGGTACGGAGTTGCTCAAAACACCCTTCCTCGTCCGCGGCGAGGTTGTCAATTGTACCGTTCGTGCAGTGCATTCCCGGCCCGCCGAGGTCTGTGAACGAGAGGCCTTCTTCAAACGTCGCACCTGCAACTACCTTTGGGCCAGCATTGAAGAGGGAGCCTATGTCTCCTGCCATTACGGAGAAGTGGCAGGAGACGACACGTGCAGCGCCGAGACCAATTGCGGGACCCAGCACGGCGCCAAGATTGGGGATGCCGAGCTCGAGTTGTTTCGCTACCTGTGAGAAGCTGGGTAGGGGTGGGATATAACTGTATCCCTCCTTTCTGATTGTAGTCACACTTCCGCCACCAGATGATCCGTCCACAAGTTTGACGATCGGGAGACGAAGCTCAATCGCCATCTTCTCCATATAAATTGTCTTCTCCACCAAGGCACCATCCGCATGTCCCGCGCGAATTGAAAAGTCATCCGCGGTAAAGACAACCTTCCTGCCATGCAGCGCACCAAAACCCTGCACATTGTTGCTCGGTGTGAAAGACACCGGCTCCTCCTTGATTCCAGCGAGTCTCTTCCACTCCACGGTTCCGGCAACGGAACCAACTTCGTAGAACGTCCCAGGATCGAAGAGCTGGTTTACCCGCTCGCGGACCCAGAGCTTGCCAGCTGCTTTCTGACGCGCATATCCCACATGGCTGGGATCGGGGTTTGCCGCTAGGTTTTGAAGGGTGGAAATCTGCGAGAGGATGTCTGAGTAGTCGGCTGGTAGGGAGGAGGCGGACTTTTGGCGGCGTTTCCTGTTGGTTGGGTTTATGTGGTTTGTGACTTGCGAGAGACGATCAGTAGGACTCGAGGAGGTCGATTTATCGTTTTTGGAACTCATCACGAATTCTATGGGTTGGTGTTTTATACAGTGTAGAGATATCGGCAGTTGACTCGAAACGATTGCAGCTTGCTGGTGTGAATGGCGCGGCTCTATATATCTATGATAGGTATCGGATACATGGCATTGACATAATAATGAAATGTTGAAAACCAATCCAGTGAAGTTGCATGAATTGCGTTAGGTAAATATAGAATATCAATTGACGACTTTATATCAATAGGTTGGTTGACTGTCCCCGCACATAGCCAAATGTTGTGGGTACCACGAGGCTGAGCCTCGGTCCAACCCCGGATTCAAAGACGTGGGGTAATGAGAACGACCCGTCAACAACGAATGCCCTTATATTGGATCAGTGCTTCAACGTTAAAAATTACCGTTTTTATCATTCTAAATCCGAACGAATTTGCCCATTTACTGTCGACTCCCTCAATTAACTGCACCTAAGCACTGTGTCAAGTGTCCAGCGTTGAAAGAGGCCAACTATGCCAATCAGTACGCCAATTGCTGCCATCCTTATGTTTCGACGGCCAGAGTTTGCGGAAAATCGGCTCAATCAATTTGTCCAACTCGTAAAGATCCAGATCTTCGAGTTCATGTAACTGCTGTGCAAGTAGCTCCTGTCGAGAATCAGCTCGAGGATTCCGTTTAATTTGCCACGACCGGCCCAGAACCAATATAGCATGGCGAATGTTGTCCGGCACCGAGTAACCATGGAAACTATCACTTTCATTTTCATTTGCCCATACTTTGAGTCTATCCAATGGAACTGAGCCAATGGGCTTCCCCGATGAAATGGCCACGAAAATCTGCTGAGCGAGTGTCCTATCTATCGCGTTATTGATGAGTACATCTCGGATTTGACCATTGCGAGGGTTGAAAGCATGCGGAGTATGACCATTATAGGTATGCCATGATGGTAGTTGGGTTATGTCTGAGGCATACAGCGTATCTTGAAAGTACTGCTGGTCGAACTCGTCAAAAGTAACTTTGGGTGGCTCGGGTTGCTCACAAAAATTCGTGGTATCCAGGTTTATGCCTACTTCCCGCAGGCTTGGTATGGAACCAATAGCCTTGTAAGTAGCAGTTTCGGTGTAATCACCTCTCGATCGATGGACAGCCAGTCTCAAGTCCTCGAGCAATGGACAATGTTCTTTGATACGAGCAATGTCTTCTAGCGAGATGCGATCGGTGCCTGACCGGGGGTGCAGATGTAATTTGTGTAACCCAGAACCGTGATGATCAAGAACCGAGTCGAAGACAATTTGAGGGATATTTCCACTCAGTGTGAGCATGCATAAAGGAGGCAAGCTGCGAAGAAAGCGACTCGCAGCACGATAGTAACCCTCTGAAAGTGGCATATCACTTGCAGGCATTGTTACGAGGCATAAGGCCAAGCCGGTGAGGGACGGAAAGCTACAGTTTGTTGCTAGAAAGTCGTGTGTAATTTCATCGATGCCGGATTTGAATAGAAGGGTTCGTAAAAGCGAGAAGTCGTTGTGTGCTCTCAAACTCCTTAGAATATGTATACCGTCATAACCAGACAACTGCAAGCATCGCAATGCGCCCCGCGACAGGGGACGATTCTTATTGTCAAGCGTAAAGCCACTCCAAGCACCTTGCCCGTTATAGTGATATCTTCCTGGAGACCGCTGGAATATGTGTACTTCGTTCAAATTTGGTGCTACTCCTGCTACCAGTTGTATTATGGCTTCATGCATGTAGTTGGTCGTACTACTGTTAGAACTAAGCGCGTGGCGTAATTGGTATGGACTCATCCCGTAATATTCAACTCCTATACTGTATAGTAACGGAGATGACGCGAGCATGAACTCGTGGGCATCCATTATAGGAGCGTGCAGGCTACGCAGCCGAAACCTACTGATATGTAGTCTGCATTGGCCATGGTTCTGTAGCTCCTGGAGAAGACAAGGCGGGAATTGGCCATCATACGCAAAGATAAAATCCATTAGTGAAGGCAGCTGCTTAATCAAATATGCCAGCGGCTTCCAGTCGTCGTTGGATTCGTAAAATAACCTATTAGGAGGCGCCGGAGACGCATAGGCCGTAGTTATACCCCACTCAAAAACTTCGTTGCCATAACCACGTTCTCTAGCAGACATCCAAGGTCTGTGCCACTGGTAACTGGGTTCGAGCTCACGGCCATTCGTTAGCCGGGAGCCATCTACCACCATGCGGCGGACGTGCCTGAAGCTCGCAGTGCGCTGTAGCATGTCATGGCATTCCTGTATATCACGAAAATATTTTAGACGAGTGGACGTGTAAAACTTGATGGTACGGAAGAGGAGGGAAGCGGCGATGGAATAGCAGTATTTGCTGGCACATGCGAATGCAACCACGCTTGCCATGTAATCGCGATCAAGGCATTCACAGATCTGGAGTACGATTTCGGCCGGGAGGCTCTCCAATGTAAGAATCATTTTGTGTTGCCTATGTAGCATGCAGCGGTATGAATGAAACCCAAGATATCGAAACCAGGCTGCAGTGCTGTAGTGTCGCTGTTATAATAAGCGCCAAGCTCAACTTGCCGCCATGGCTATCGTAGTTGAATCGGGACAAAGTGCCTCCGTAGATCCGTCGCATTTATTCACAAGGCTGAGCCTCGGCCCAACCCCGGATTTCGAGACTGTGGGGACCGGATGGTGGGGTAATGGGTGATGAGAACAACCCTATCCGCCAATATATCGAGCAGTAGACGGAATATATCTCTATTCTGCAGAATCCATAAGCCACGTATACGAATACACGACCGTTACAAATGTCAGAATCACACCCGCCCACTCGTCCCATTAGACGCCTCCTCATCGTAAATAGGCAAGTACTCCCGCCCTCATTCTACCCATTATCAGCAATTGACCAGTCCCAGAGGCGAAATTGCAATCAGAATCCTATCTTCGGCCCGTGAACTCAATATCGAGACATACACACTGTACACTGCAGACGACACCTCGCATACTCTCCACGCAACGCACGCCGTCTCAATCCCGTCTCCCTCCATCTATCTCGACATCCCCGCCCTTATCGCCCTTATTAAATCCAGCAATATTGATTCCGTACACCCGGGCTATGGGTTTCTCTCCGAGTCAGCTGAGTTTGCGCACCGAGCATGGACAGAGGCTGGTGCGGTTGTAATTGGCCCGGGATGGGAAGCATTAGCTAGGACGGGAGATAAGCTAGCAGCACGCGAGCTCGCGGAGCAATGCCGTGTCCCTGTATTACCAGCGCTGCAGACACCAACTGATGATGTCGAGGATGTACGAAAATTTGGGACGCAAATTGGCTGGCCTATAATCATTAAAGCCGTCGATGGTGGGGGTGGAAGGGGAATCCGCATCGTGAGAGAAGAGGGCGACCTCCCAGGACTAATGGAGAGGGCGCTGCGAGAAAGCCCACGAGGTCTTGTATTTGCCGAGAAAGCAGCAGTCGATGGCTATCGACATGTCGAAGTGCAGATCGTGGGCGACGGAATGGGAAACGTCCGACATTTATGGGAGCGGGAGTGCTCCATCCAGCGGCGCTTCCAGAAGGTCGTCGAGTTTGCCCCGAGCTCAATTAGAGATAGAGAGGTGGTTGGGCGCGTCATTGAAGCCGCAATGCGCATGGCGAAAAAGGTGTCCTACTTATCCCTCGGCACCTTTGAGTTTCTTGTCCACAGTTCCCGTCCCGAGTTCTACTTCCTTGAAGTCAACCCAAGACTTCAAGTTGAGCACACAATTACAGAATCGCTCTGCCCCGGTCTGGACCTTGTCAAAGTTCAACTGTGCCTCGCCGCAGGGCAAGAGCTCAGTACTCTCCTCCCGAATATCTCCAGCGACCCGCTCATCCCTCCCCCACTACACTCCCTCCAACTACGCATCACGGCCGAAGACGCCACCGCAAACTGGGCACTTAATACCGGAACAATAACCTCCTTTGGCCTTCCCTTTGGCAACGGCATCCGAGTCGATCATCACCTCACCTCAGGTCTCGTCGTCAAAACCGACTTTGACAGCCTCTTGGCCAAGGTCGTTGTCACCGCGTCCACCTGGACAGACCTCGTTGCGAAAGCTATCCGCGCACTGAACGACACCCACATCACAGGAGTCAAGACCTCCCTCCCAGCCCTCCGCGGCATCCTTGCACACCCCGCCTTCACAGCCCAGGCATGCGATACCCAATGGCTAGAGAGCACCCTCCCCGCCCTCCTTGCGTCTGGTACCTCCATCACAGACACCCTACCCAGTCCAGCTCCCCCATCTGCAACCCCAGCATTCGCATCATCGTCTTCGAGCGCCCCCCTCCGCAAAGGCGATGCCTGGTCTGTAACGCTCACCCCCACGACAAGTTCGACATCTACCTCTACCCCCTCACCAGCCCCTGCGCACCTACTACTCACCAAACTCCACCGCAACGACTTCCCTGCATCGCTCACCGCCGATATCCTCTTCAGCCCTCCTTCCGCACCACCGACATCATACACCCTGGCCCTAACATCCACTGCCGCCTCTGCTGGTGCCATCGCCTCGTCCTCCACACACCGACGCGGAGAGGCAGGGAACGCGCGACACATCGTGTTTCCTTTCCCGGGACAGCTCGTCGAGCTCTTGGTTGACATCGGTGACCGTGTCGGGAAAGGTGATGTAGTGGCGGTTGTTAAACAGATGAAAATGGAGTTGGAGATTCGGGCAGGTGGAGAGGGGGTTGTAGGATGGGTGTTTGAGGGTGAGGACGGTGATGAAGTCGGGGAGGGGGTGTTGGCTGTGGAGTTGGTCGAGGAAGGAGGGAGGGCAAAGTTATGAGATGGAATGGGCAAGTAGATGGCGCCATATAGTGGGCTTGCACCTTTGCTACATATATATAACCGACGATTTCGTTATTGAAGAGCTGCACATGGCTAAAACTACACCGAATCAAAAATTCTCTTCGATCATATCCTGCGTGCCATGTCAAGGGTGATCATCAATAAAATTTCAGAACCCGTATGGGGACCCGTACCTAAACTATCATAAAACGTGAACATAGGTAACAAAAAGTAGTCTTTCAAGGAGGCGGCCAGGAATGAAATGAGAATGTGGAAAGGTCCTTCGATGCTGATTAATGATTTAGGCCAAATGATTCAGAATATTCTGTGCTTTGATCACCTCGCCTACTTGAGTTAGCATACGTAACACTTCCGCAGATGGACTCAATTACCTCTCTCGGCGTAGTCCACCAAAATGAAGTTAGGAGTGGTGCCATGCGCTTTTTGACAGAGTCCAACCTGCGCCATGATCGAAGCCACACTATTCGTCTTCTCCACCTCCAGAATGGCGGGGATCAAAACGCCATCGCCGATGGCAATGTCGAGCACATGGTTGACGATCGCGAAGCGGCCGGCTGACGATGCATTAGGTGGCCTATCAACTTTGCATCTATGACTGTTAGTACAGATAGTCAGTACAGGCACATGGAATAGTCATACTGTGCAAAGTTTGGATCAGTTTGGGAGAAGGGCGTCTCAAAGGAGTATGCGAACTCGTCGAGGATATACGGGACCTTGGCTGTATCCGCGTGGTAATCTAACACAAATTAGGAAATAGCTGCCTAGGATGCAAATTATATACTCACCGAGGGATACCACAAGCCTCTTATTGGACTTAATCATCTCCTGTAGCGTCGGCCATTCGTTGAGGGCGATTTTTTTCGGCGGCGTGTATGCCAACTTTGCGAGCCCGCTGTCGGCCATTGCCTTTCCAAACACGGATACGTCTACCTTATCCTGGTTCGTGAGGAGAAGGGTGACAACTTCATTTGGATGCGCCACCATCCAGGCATTGATGCGCGTCAGATAGTCGACTAATAGGCCGGTGTTGAGGAGAAAGCACGACGTATGGCACATAAACAGTTCACCTAAAAATTTATGTGTCTGTAAAGGGTGAGCTCCCGAGCTTGTAGTTAAAGGAGCTGCTTTTACCTGAGCCTGGAGGAAGCGGATGCCCATATCCAGTTGGCCTTCCACCTCGAGTCCTTGATTCTGGGTCGGTAGTTCCCCTACGAAGGCGCTGCTCCAGTTCAGTTTTAGCGTTTCAAGAACTCCCAGGGATATTTACCTGTTATGGGCACCGATCTGGGTGACATTGGAGTATTTGCGGCCGCAGAGTCGGGTATCGCCATTGCATCCAGCGGCAACAGCGGCGGCAAGAGTAGAAGAGGCGAGCGAGGCGAGCACAAGCAAAGATCGAAAGTTGACCAACATAATGACAGGAATATGCCGATCAGTCTGTGGTTAATACAAATGAGGAGTATATAAATGCGGCGGATATTGCCAGAGTTACGAGGTGCGTAGGTTCACCAGTAGACGGGATAACAATATTGGATACGAAGAAAAGAATGATAAATATGATGTAGGATACTTTGGCAAGTGGATATACTTATGTAGTCCATGAGGCCTTGAATATCGACGCCGAGCCTCCGGCGAGCCACTAGAAAGAGGCACATCCCCGGATGTTTGGGAAGGAACGCTGCGCTGGCAGCTGCCACTACACCATGCACCCTATCGCACCTGCCAATATAGGCCGGCCACTGTAATGCCGGCCCGTCAAACATGACCTTGCAGGGGGGGCGTGACGATGAAGCGTACAACATCATAAACAGGACAGAAAATGTAAAAAGAAATGCAAAGGGGTACAGAATGGAGGCATAGGCCGAGTGATATATATGCAGATGACCGGCTGGATAGGCCTCACCTGGGTGCTTGATACGCGTTGGCTATTATATGAAGTTGAATGAGAGCACGAGATAAAGAGTCTTGAGATCTTCGGAATCTCGTTACTCTCATGTGCCGACGTGTCTGAGATTAAGACATCGAATATGCCATATTGGGCTCGTGATTGGTAGTGGTGATAGACTCAAGGTTACGGGAACGGACCAATCATGTGCATAATGTGGCGCTGGTGTGGTTGCCACAACTTTTCACGTGCAATGTTAATCAGCACCTTAAAATTGATTCCAACTTAAATTTCACGTGATATCGTGATATCGTGATATCGGTCGCGGCAAGATTGGCGAGCTAAACGCGTCGATTGCCTGAGGAGGCGGCATGAACATCACACCCATGACATTATAGCTTCACCGCAAGCCCTTATAACTCGCGCAATTATGCGAAGGCCAACTAGAGTTGCGGAGGAGGCGTCTATACAGATATGTCCGCTTTAGCCGGCGCAGTGGCCAACGAGCATTCTATCTCATCCGATGATGGCAATGCTCTTCGGGCAGACAGATATATCCAAGGTACGTAAGGCACCGCATGCCCCACGACAACGAATCTCACTGCGAGTAGGCATTATAAATATTTCTGATGGATCAGATACTGAAGGCGAAAATGCCGTACCGGCGGCCGGCACTACGAAAGCACAACTCAAGGGCAAGCGCAAAGCGGGGCAGAAAGTAGAGTGGTCGGACGACGAATCCGAGAACCCATACGAGAAGTTTAAGAATCGAGCATCTACGAAACGAAAAAAAACGGCAGCGACGAGGAAGAAGGCAGCCTCTAGACTTAAAAATGCCGTCGTGGGACGCCGGCAGGCCAAGCTGGATGTCAGCGGATCGACAGCGGGGCCAGCTGGAGAGGATTCTAACTTCGATATGATGGAGGATTCGCTGCCGGAGTATTTGCAGACCCGACGCAAGCAGTTTGACGCAAATAAAGCGAAAATGCGAAAAGCAGGACTACAGTTGCCACCAGACTATGACGATATTGAGTTCTCTGATGATGGGAGACTGTTGAAACTGCAGGAGCGGCCGGATTTCTCGGCAGATATCAAAGCTTCAAGGGAATATAAAGATATACAACTCCCGCAGTCGTCGGGAATAATCCCAGCTCCCATCTCACAGTATCTTCGAGACTACCAAGTCCAAGGCGTCGCATTCCTCCACGAGCTCTTCGTGTACCAGAAAGGGGGGATTCTCGGTGATGATATGGGATTGGGCAAGACTGTGCAGGTTGCCGCCTTCCTCGCTGCTGCATTTGGCAAAACCGGCGACGAACGAGACTTTAAGCGGATGCGCAAAATGCGGAGGGCCATAGACCGAAGGTGGTATCCGCGCGTGCTGATCGTATGCCCTGGTACTCTAATTGAGAACTGGAGGCAAGAATTGGCTCGCTGGGGATATTGGCATGTCGACTCGTATCACGGATCCGGGAAAGAGGATGCCTTCCAAGCCGCCAAAGCGGGTCGACTGGAGATTCTGATAACCACCTTTACGACGTACAAAATGAACAAGAGCCAGTTAAATTTGATCGAATGGGACTGCGTGGTTGCGGATGAATGCCACATATTTAAAGAGAGGACATCCGAGACCACACAAGCTATGAATGAGGTCAACGCCTTATGCCGGATTGGCCTTACTGGAACAGCAATACAAAATAAATACGAAGAGTTATGGACCCTTCTCAACTGGACCAATCCCGGTCGGTAAGTATCCGTTAATTCATACCCCAAAACAAACCATAGCTAACCCTCCCAGATTCGGGCCCCTCTCAACCTGGAAATCCAGCATCTGTCTCCCCCTTGCTGTCGGTCAATCCCACGATGCCAGTATCCAACAGCTCAGCATCGCTCGCAAGACGGCCAAGAAGCTCGTCGAGAACCTGCTCCCGCAGTTTTTTCTCCGTCGTATGAAGTCTCTCATCGCTCACCAGCTGCCGAAGAAATCTGACCGTGTCGTTTTCTGCCCGCTCACCACAGCTCAGCGCGACGCCTACGAGCGCTTCCTCGACGGCGACTTCGTTGAACTCGTCAAGCACTCCGCGGATCCGTGCGAGTGCATGTCTGGCAAGAAGAGGGGCTGGTGTTGCCATGCTACACTGCCGGGATCGGGAAATAAATGGCAGGCTCTAGTGTTTCCTGTCATTGCCACGCTGCAAAAGCTGTCGAACCACCTGGCGCTGCTGATTCCATCGTCGACCGATCCACAGGAGAAACAAACGCGAGACTTAGATTTCTTGCAGACGATGGTGCCAGATCGCTGGGAAGATTTGTATAATCACCGCGACTCGCTCTTCAACCTGTCGAACCCGGAGTTCTGCGGGAAGTGGCGGGTGCTGAAGAGGCTGTTACGGTTTTGGCATGGGAATGGAGATAAAGTGCTTGTGTTTAGTCATTCGGTCAAGTTGCTCAAGATGCTACAGCATTTATTTCACAATACATCTTATAACGTATCGTTCCTCGACGGTAGCCTCAGCTATGAGGACCGCCAAAGGGTCGTCGACGACTTCAACTCGGATCCGGGGCAGTTTGTGTTTCTCATCTCTACAAAGGCAGGCGGGGTCGGGCTAAACATAACATCGGCAAACAAGGTTGTCATTTTCGATCCTAACTGGAACCCATCCTATGACCTGCAAGCACAAGATCGCGCCTACAGAATTGGTCAGACTCGCGACGTCGAAGTTTTCCGCCTCATCAGTGCCGGTACAGTGGAGGAGATTGTTTATGCCCGGCAGATCTACAAGCAGCAGCAAGCCAACATCGGCTACAATGCTTCACTGGAACGCCGCTATTTCAAGGGGGTACAGAATCAGAAGGGTCAAAAGGGTGAAATCTTCGGCCTCGCCAATCTCCTTACCTTCCACTCGGACGAGGTTGTCCTCCGCGACATCGTGAATAAGACCAACGTCGCTGAGGCCAAGGCCGGTGTAGGTCTCATCGACATCGACGTTAATGACGCGGATGCCAACGCAGACGACGAGACCCCCTTTGATGAAACTGATATGGGTGAAGATGCAGCGCTGAGCCAACTAGTCGACAAAATTATTGGCGACTTCGATGCCACTAACAGCAAGTCTAAATCCACGGTCCGCAAGCCGAAACGTAAGGTCGATGCCATCTCCGCCATCCTAGCGAGCGCAGGCGTGGAATATACACACGAGAACTCGGAGGTGGTGGGCTCGAGTAAGGTCGAAGAGCGACTCAGTCGCCGTGCTGAAGCCGCAATCCCAAACTCCCTCGCTGGGGAGAGGCGACTCTTCGATAACGACGATGAGCACGACGGTCACTACGATCGGTCATTTTCCTCCGATGGCCGACCGTCTCGAAAATACGTCTTCCGACCCCCTCCGGATGTACTGAAGCGACAATTCTGCACAATGGCGCGCACGTTCGGATTCGATAGCGCCACGTCGTTTGCGCTTGTGGTGGAGGGGTGGACGACGGAGCAGCGACGGGGGAGCCTAGAGAGGTTCTATCGCCTGCGAAGGGAGAAAACGGAGGCAGAGGAGGAGGCAGCTAGATTGAGGGAGTTGATGGAGAGGGGCAGAAAGGCAAGAGGGGAGAGGGAGGCTATGGGGAGAGAGAGAGGTTCAGACGATGTTATGAGTGATAAGGAGGATGAGAGGAAAAGTACGGCGATGGACGTCGATTGGGAAGGTGCGCTGGACGAGAGGGAAGGTGCGATTAAAGAGGCCGATAAGGCAAGGACGATCAAGGAGGCCGACAAAGCAATCACGCGAATATTGACCGAAGATGCATCTAAGGCCATCGCCGAAGCAGACACGACGGACGACGAGACCGAAAGAGGAGGCGAGAATCTCGATCGGCCAACGTCGCATAAACATGCGCGCAGTAGCCCTAGAAAGGCTGATGACAGTGAGAAGATACAGGGAATAGGAAAAGGGCCGGAGCCGATCATGTCGAGCGACGACGAGGACGATCAGCTTTAGGCGAGTAGGGCACATTGCTTATACACATGGACGTGGGCGTTTTAGTGGGTGGGATTGGGACGTGGAGTTCGGATGATACCCCCCCTGATATGTAAGGAATCATTTTAGGGATATAGGAATTTAGTGATTCTTCTGACGGGGATTTTCCGTTTCAGACACGGTAATGGAAGGTGCTCTTTGATGCCTGACTGTTTCGTTTCATGGTTTCAAGTGGCTTGTCACATCCTCGCAGGGCTCCATCCGATGTTATAAGCTATCGTTTCGAGTATAGACACAAACTGCTGTATGTTTGCCACTTTGTCTCTCGCTCTCTTGAGAAGTATTCACATTTTACCTTTATCTTCTCAACGCGCATCCCACGCACGTACACGCGAATGCAGGAGCGCGCACCCGACCGGCGATATTTGTGATACGCGATCGACAGGAGCACCCATAACAGCCATTGTGCACCCCAGTAACATCCCTTGCATGCGTAGTGCACAAACGGCTCTGTGCTAGTTGTGCCATCTGTGCTATTTGAGGCGGTGGAGCGGTGGATCCCCGAACACTTTCCCGAGATTTCGTGACATCATGGATGGAGGAATGAGACCTGTGCCTGTACCTGTGCCTAGCTACACGTGTGCAAGGCTTGTAAAACTGTGTCTCGTCGTCTCTCCGACGACTTCTCGGGATGACGAGGGGGGAAGAAAAGAGAAAAAGTCGTCGCCGAGGCTTTAATGGGGATCGAGACGCTGTACCGGACTTCACCCAGGTCGCAGTTCCACACTGCACATACATCGCAATCGTCGCCGACTGGTTCGATTCCTCGCGTCCACAGTCCAGTTTGATGGCCACAATTCGCGGCTGTGTTCACGAGTACTCCCTCATCCCTCCCTCAATCCATCCCATATCCCTTCATCTTCTCCACAAATCTCTCCTTCGGCGTCGGCCAAGCGTATCCACGGCCGCTCTTGGCAGCACAGTTACGGCGCGATCGCCAACTGCCGCCCCGCTATGGAGTAAGGAAATGACGCAGTAAACGGCGCCAGCAACCGCTAAAATCGCTAAGACAACGCGGTTACCGTGAGCTTAAAGACCACGGGTCCACTGTTTATGCAGGATCTCGGTGGAAGACCCACTGCCGTGCGAGCACATTAACCGGTTCAGTGAATGTCCGAGTCGCATCGCAATGTTGGCCGTCCACGGCTGCTATTGTGCTTCTGTGATGGGCCCACGGCCGTGTTTCAGCGGCGGCATCGGCCAGTTGTTTTGGTGCTGTCCGAAAGGCTCCTGCCCTGTCGGTGATGTGTGCGACGGTGCTTTGCTGATGTTGACAAGGTCCCGTTGGACAGCATGGTGTGGTGATGCCTGGTGATAGGAGGCGGCTTGCCCTATCAGACGACGATCGGAGGATGAGTTGCGCGATGCAACTGTGATAGGGAACGCCGACTGATGATGACCCGACGATGATACTGTGATGGCTGTAGTAACTGGAGCACAGCTCGAGAAGGAAGGCCGATCTTCAGGAACACTCAGCGTTCAGCAGGATCTATCGACGACGGCACTGCCTGGTTGAGTCGGTGGCGATACACTACCCGGCACCTTGTGGGTTCGAGCAAACAGAATAAGTGGAATAAGTGGGCTGAGTGGGATCAAATGGAATTTAGAAGGGGAATATATGAGATAACTGGAGTAAAATGGGTAAAGGATAGGCAAACAAACGTGCGGACAATCGTACCTTTGTAGGTAGGTACAACACGATTACACTACGCCGCACCACATTTTCCCTTTTACAACATTTGTGTCCCCTTAAAGCATTTTGTTTATCTCAACATCCTGTCTCACTCTTTTACAACACTCCTTCTCTCTCTTTATCAATCACAGTCCGTCCGTCGACAAAAAAGCTTTTCACCTTTCTAACGCCCTCGTTCGCCACTTTGCACTCTTTTGTTCCATCGACTTTCAGCTCAACTTTGCACTCTTTTGTTCCATCGACTTTCAGCTTTCACAAATACCGCAACCATGAAGGTCATCATTGCTTCCACCCTCACCGTCGGCCTCGCCACGGCCCTCATGCCTCGCGCACCCTCTGCGCCTCCTGGATACTGCTGCTTCACCCTCACTGCCGCCAACCCAACCCTGGGCTCGGACATCGTTGAAGAGGACACCATCGGCCAGAACCGTGTCTTCAGCTCTTACCCCGACGGCGCATACTGCATCAACCCTGCCGACGAGGGCAAGCTGTACGACTCTCTCGGACACACCTGTATCATCTCCAAGACCACCCAGCGTTTCCAGTGCACCCAGGGCATCCGCTCGCAGAACAAGTTCGTCGTTGGCGGCAACGGCGATTTCTTCGTCGACGAGAGCAACGCCTTCTGGGCCTGCCCATCAAAGGGACCTGGCAATGAGGGTGGATACGAGATATTTGCTGAGTCCAAGGCGGACACCACCGGCTGCGTGCCCATCACCATGGCCAGCACTAAGGACAAGTGCGCCCCTCCCTCCGGCCCCGTCGGCACCGGCACTGGCACTGGCACCGCACCCGTCCCAACAGGCACTGCTCCAGGCTCCCCTGGTACCACTGTCCCTGCGTCCCCAGCCCCCACCGGTGCCACGTTCCACAAGCGCGCCCACCCAGCGTTCGACAACAAGAAGATCCTCAATGGTCTGAAGGGTTTCGTCGGCACTGGAACTGGCACTGCCGCCCCTGCCCCAACCACCACCGGCAGCCCCGAGAAGTGCGCCCAGGTGCTCACCCCTAACTCATTCGTCGAGCCCAAGTTGATCGTCCCCGTCTCGCGCGAGGACGCAGGACACCCATACGGCGATATCGCTTCTCCCATCATCACCCCATCCAACAACACCCTCTTCGCCTTCACCACTCCAGCATCCTGGACCGGCACATGCTCGCTTCTCTTCACCTTCCCATTCGCTTCTGAGACCGCCAACCCCGGCGCCTACCACTTCTCCGGCATCGAGGAGGAGAAGGCTGGCAGCGGTGGACTCAACTTCGACCACGTCGAGGCTGATGTCGACGCTAACGAGACCTGGTGGACCAAGCCGGAGCTCAAGGAGACCTACGGCAAGACCGAGATCATCCCTGGAAACAGCTACACCATCGCCACCTTCCCTTGCAAGGGTGGAGAGACCCTTGTCTACGACGTCAGCAGCGTGTCTGGTGTCGAGCTGGAGTTTGAGCAGAACGCTGAGGCTAGCCCGATTGGTCTGTGGGTCACCAAGTGTTAAATACAGTTAACAGCTGTCCCGAAATATTGCGCGTGCTATCACTGCGTGTGCGTTGAAGCTGAGCGTCAGAGCGCCCTTGCATAGATTGCAGCGCGTTGCACCGTACTGAGAACAAATGCTACCGATCCTTGTTTTTTGTGTATTTTGAAACTGAAAAAGGAGATATATATGTCAGGTTTATCGAGATGTGGGCTAGTAATGGAGGGGGAAAGGGGAGGACTAAAATGGATGACAGTGATGAGGGGAATCTTTTTTTGTTTCGCTGAGCTGGTTGAGGCGGGTGCAGAAGAGGATAGGATAGGATACCCATCGTCTATCGAATTTACTTGAAACCTGTTCTTACTGTGATTCCAATGCGGCCGAGATTGAAGAGTGAATGAATCATATTAAAGTCTTAAGGAGTCTAGATAAATGTAAACGCGAAAATAATTAAGAGGTAATATTAATCATGTGACGTGTAATATAAGTCACGTGATATTCTGTCTACTTGCTTACAAATCAGTATGTGAACCCCATTCTCTCAGATCCATGGGATATATCTACAGTTTTTCTAATATACAGAATATTTCCATTGGTTTTTGTCTTGCACCGCAATGGAATTAAAACAAAATAATAATAATACTAATTTTTGGCAGAGTTATTTTTACTAGTCATTTTCCATCCATTTGGCCGAGTGCGGAGCCTTGTTCCACTTCCAACACATGACTCCTGGTGGCATTCAACGCAAATGAAACGCCATCTCTTACCCGACGTGCTCTCCGAGCGGACGTCGCTCTTGTCTGCCGATGAGGACGAGGAATATGTTGCCTCCCCAGAAGAAGAAACCACTGCCAGCCCTCCCATCCAAAACAAACCCCTTGGACCGCACAGAGCTGTCCTGGTGATCCTCTCGGTATGCATTCTCATATTCCTTCAAGGTAAGCCTCCATCCTGTACCACGAAGTCAGAGTTTAATACCTGTCACAGCATCGAACATGTCCGGCATCACAACGGTGCAGTCTAGTATTGCCGATGACCTTGACGTAAGCGGTGAGGATGCAATCTGGTTCACATCCGCGTACCTGGTGCGTTCTCCAGCCCAATAAATCCATTGACAAGCCAAGTACTTACTAGACAGATCACCATGGCTAGTCTCGCACCCCTTATAGGCCGTCTATCCCAGGTCTTTTCACCCCGAAACTGCATCCTAACGTCCGCATTACTTTTCGTTACTGGCGGCCTCCTGACGGGTTATGGGCGATCTTTCAATGCCTTCATCGCCGGCCGCATTGTCAGCGGCGCTGGGGGTGCGGGCGTTATGACGCTGACTCTTATACTTGTGATTGAACTGGCAGGGACGAAGCGCCGGGGCCTATTTTTGGGACTCACGAATGCGGGGTTTACGACCGGGGTGGCTCTTGGAGCGGTGGTTGCGGGAGGGTTGGTGGGTATTACGGGATGGGTAAGTTCTTTGGGGTGTCCACATTAGAACTAAAACACAGTAGTCCTAACTGGTGACAGAGGCCATTGTTCTGGGGACAGGCCCCGCTTGCGGCTTTGGCCTGGATGGGCATCTTTTGGGGGATCCCGGCACGGTTTGGGTCGACGGCTACACCAGATAGGAGGACGCGAAGTTTGGCTTCTAAATTCGCGAGCGTTGATTATTCGGGCGCTGCTTTACTCGTATAGTCTCCATCCTCCGCCATGAGCAGTATAGAACGCTAACCCTATAGATCTCCTCACTCATCCTCTTCCTGCTTGGCCTCACGTCGCCGAAAATCCAATATCTCCCCATCCTCATCTCCCCTATAATCCTCGCTCTCTTCATCGCCAATGAACTCTACCTCGCCCGCGACCCCATCATTCCCATTCCGGTCCTTCGTTCTCGCGGTGTACTTCTAACATGCATTGCCCAGGTTGGCCTGATGTCTGTGCGTTGGACTGTGCTCTTCTACGCCCCTGTCTATGCCCTTGCGGTGCGAAACTGGTCTCCGGCAACCGCGGGATCAATCCTTATTCCCACTAATGCTGGATTCGCGCTTGGAGGACTCCTTGTAGGGGGACTCCACATTCGCCGAGCAGGAAGTTTCTACCTGTAAGTACCAGTATATCATTCACTGACCTTACGAGCGTCTTTAACCTCACCCCTAGCCCAACAACGACGGCCTTTTCGCTCTTCACTGTCGCAGTCGCCCTCCTTGCCTGCCTCGCGACTCCCTCCTCGCCAGCACCTCTTATCGTCGCCACCACCGCCCTTCTTGGCCTCTGCACCGGCGCAGCTATAACATATACCCTTGCACACCTCCTCCATCTCACCGCCCCGCCCACTCACTTCGTCGCCACATCCCTCATCACCACCTTCCGCGGCTTTGCTAGCAGCTTTGGCACTGCTATTGGCGGCGGCCTATTCGTGCGCATCTTGAGACGGAGCCTAGAACAGGGTTTTGCGGAGATAGGGGTTCGGAAGCCCGAGCTGATGGAGGAGCTTCTGCGGAGCCCGGCAACGGTTGGGGGGCTGGAAGGGGTGGAGGCAGAAGTTGCGAGGTCAGGGTATGTGGAAGCGCTGCGAACGGTGTGGTTTTCTGCTGCTGCTGTGGCTGGGACTATGGTTTTTGTGCAAGCAGCCGCTGGCTGGAAGGGGGCGGTGGAGTTAGTGCAGGATGACGATGAAGTGTGATTATAGTTCAACCATCTCTCAGTGTTTTGGTCAGGATTAGTTAGGATTTGTCGAAGTGGCGATACATGATATTGACGCATAAGCAGCAGCCAAGCAGATAGAACACAGGCTCATCATCTTGGACAAATATAACTGTAGATCCTCGACCACTGTCTTTTTGGTCCGATCACGATCGTGAAAGGTGGGTCACTTCGTTTCCCAAAGCGGTAAGTGTTGCGCCGTCGACGAAATTCGCTTAAAGTCTAATTCCGACCCCAATTATTTGAGAACCATCAGAAGCCACAGATATGGGAATGCGCTCCTGAATGGAACTTTTGCGTCACCCTCGGCGTCTTGGCATGGATCATAGTTGGTTTAATGCAGCTTCGCGCTCTTAAAAGTCGGGATTAGCAATAATGTCCGAGGAAGGTGGCATGGCAATGAGCCGCTAAGACCCATCTCTGACGATGGATATATAAAGGCGTGCTTGTCTTCTTCATTTTCAAAATAATACTACACCCTGAACCACTGATTTCAGCTTATCCCACCTTCCATTTTTAAAACATGTCCAAAATTATCCTCGTCATTGGCGCCACCGGCATCCAAGGCTCTTCTGTTGCCTCCGTGTTTCTCGAAGAGCCCAACTGGATAGTCCGTGGTCTGGTCCGCAATCCTACCAGCCCGGAAGCCATTGAATTAGCCTCCAAGGGTGTCGAACTCATCAAAGGTGACCTGACAGACCTTCCTTCCCTCATCGCCGCGGTGAAGGGAGTCGACCTAATCTTCGCCAACACGCGATTCAACCGTGCTCAGGCATCTGAGAGTGCCGAGTTTAAGGCCCTTGCACGGCCGGGACAGTCTCCGCTTGACTTCCACTACGAGGAGGAGCTTTCGAAAGGGAGTAACATCGCAGATGCGGCGGCCACCGTGGAGGGGTTGGAGCGGTTCGTGTGGAGCTCGGCCAGCGAGCCAGGTAAGTGGAGCAAAGGGAAGTATAGCGATATTTTGAGCTTTGAGTCGAAGGGTGCGGTGTGGAAATATATTCAGGATACACATCCAGAGTTAGCGAGGAAGACGAGCATCTTGTACCTCGGTTCTTATGCGACAAACTGGCGGTGGGGGCCAGCAGCGTATAATTGGGTGAAGGTCAGTATCTGTGATTTTTCTCTCGTCATCACCGTAACTCACAAATGGCAGAAAAACGATGGCTCTATTGCCCTTCGCATTCCGGGTAATGGGCCCCATCCCATTCCCTTCGTTGTTCCGTCCGATACAGGAAACTATGTCCTGGCGTTAACCAAAGTGCCACCCGGCAAGAAGCTAGTCGCATGTAGCGAGCGTCTGACATGGGCTGCGTACACGGAGCTATGGTCGCGTGTTGTCGGCGTAAAGGCTGTCTATGAGCCGTGCTCTGTTGAAGAACATGTTCGCGCGGTGCCCGGAGGGTACGGTGAGATGGTTGGCAAGATGTATGAGTACGCCACTGAGTTTGGTTACTGGGGAGACGGAGATCCAGATGTGGTATTTCCGGAAGATGTGAGTTTGCATTACCTATTATTTTATTTTATTTTTAACTGACCTTATGTTATAGCTGGGAGTCGAAATCAGGCACACTTCGATCGAAGAGTTCATCAGGAGTGAAGATTGGTCGAGAGTATTGAACTGATACTAGGTTCATGGAGGGTCAATAATTGGGATTGTCGCTTTATAAGTTATTGGATTAAGAATCGAGATTTGAATTGATACTGTGACCTGGCTAGCTAGAAATCCTTGTACGCAGCCTCTCCGTCCAGCGTGATGGGTTTGCAGATTTCCATATCGATTCGAGATGAAAACCAAATATTTTCAAAGAACCACACCTGTGAGCTCGAAAGTCTGCACGCTGTTCGTAGAGAAGTACGACCAGAATTTAGTTCCGCTCACGAGCGTGTCAGAAGGATACTGAACGTATCTGTCACCGCCGTCAATCTGGGTATTCCAGCGAACCACCGCAGCACCGTCAGCGGGGCGCTGGGAAAACCCAGACAGGTCAAAATTAATGTACTGAGCTGTATCGTAGTTGGCGGCGACAATGACCAACTTCTTACTACTGGCATCATATGCAGCAACAACGTTGGAGTTGCCTCCATCGAGAATGCGCATACCAGGGCGTATATGTCTTGAGAACTGCGCCAGGACCCAGTACTTTTGGTTGACTGCTGTGATATCACCCGACTCGTTGTCTGCCTGGACAAGACCCCAACCGCTACCATCGAGTGCTTGCCAGTAGACCCATCCAGTGGGGATCAACCACCGGAAATCCAGGAGGAGATTAGAGGTGAGATCGAGACCAGAGCCGACTCCATCTCCATACTCGCTGTTCCAAAGTTTCTTGTTGGCTGCGGATGCCAGGCTTTGCAAAGTATCTCTCTTTCCTGACGCTCCCTGATAGCCGTGAACGTTGACGCGCGATATCTGGCTAATGGCAGTGCTCCCAATAGTCTGTAGGTTTGTAACAGCTTGGTCAAAGTAGGATTCATCGGACGCTGCAATTACTGTAGATAGTCCTCGGCTGGCTAGGTGATTGTGAAGGTGGTTGATGACAGTCGCCTGAGTGGACACGTCAAAATGACAGCCTTCCTGTGTGCCCGCTGAGTTCCACCAAGTGGCAGAAGGCTCATTAAATGGGTCAACAGACTCGAATTGCACATCCCAGTTGTCCTTGAAATGTTTGACAACTTCGGCCATATATATGGCATGCTGCTCCAGGTTCCAGGACTGTATGTTCTCACTTCCATCGCTGGCGCCAGACGGATTCTTATTCTTGCACATCCACCACATTGGCGAGTTAGAGAATAGCTCAACCCTGTTTGCTCCTCTGTCTATTGCGTTTCGGAGAGCTTGTCGCTGGGTGCCATCAACAGTCCAGTCCCAGCTAGACGTCGTTGGGTCCTCACTGGCCCAGTCAATCCAGTAACCGTCGACTTGTCTCGAGCTTTTAATATTTGCTGATACTGCCATGCTCGTACCATCGTAGCTATTCGAGCTGCATGCGCCGGCATTGTATCGTGCGATGTTGAATCCTAAGCCGGGCAGGCTTAGTCCTATCAATGTCGTGGTCTTCAAGGTAAAGAATATATCGGCTAGATCTTCACGATCGCCAAACTTTTTTGCCCACCATGCGAGCGAAGTGCCCCACCCATCCCAAGTCCCCCGATTAGACTTGGCATCGATCGTTGTGGTATAATCAGCTACTGTGAGGGGACTGTGGATTAAAACCACAACAAATCCTAGCAAGGCCCGGAAGCGCATCGTGGTGTGATGTCCTGCAAAATATGAGGGAGTAGTATTCTACAAGAGACTAAGGAATAATCCGTGGCTGCTTATTTTAAGCCATAGGGACTCGTACTTATATGGTGTTCACGATTCGTTCCCTCGGCCGCGGCGGGAATATCAGGTGCCTCTTTCAGAAAGAGTTCGACCTTATGATCACGAGGATATGCTATACGGGGTAGTGGCTACACGCTACACAAAGTGTCTACATATTAAACCCTCATATCTGTCAGTCAATTGGACTTCTCGCTCTCATATTGAATGGCACTCTCTTTGTCCGGGGATGTCGGAGCCGAGATGATAGAAATGAATTGGGGCCTGGCCGGTCGCACCTGGCAATATACAGTGTACGGTATATTTGAGTATGCTTGTTCTATAAATCGTACTTAGGATCGTTTTGCGGATAGGCTCATAGCTCATCATCTAATTTGTCAACCCCGCATGAGTTATGCTGCACAGGCGCTACTCTACTTCGTTTTATCCACGCTCGCCTTATTGCCGGGGATGTCGGGGCCGAGACGGCAAGAAATGGAGAAAAGGGCTAAGGGTGCTTAGCCAACAAGTACCGAAAAGATAATTAAAAGAGCTCTAGGTTAAATTAAGGTGATGTAGAGTTCATCCCCTCACCAACAACAGCAGCATTTGTCCGTGCGGAAGCCGTTATGGTGCTTCGACCGACCGACCCCTCAGGAATCCCCCAATTAGCGAAGAGAACGCTAAAGCTTACAGTGGTCTAAAGTGAGGGGTAAGGCGGGGTAGCTGGCGATAGATCAACTGCTTAATCACATTGGATTGAGTCCGTCCTACGTGCAGTCGGCCATCCTCCAAATACACCCTAGCTTTTGTTGCGTGCTACATATTATTCCGAGAGTGCCCTTAGTACCTTGTTCCTATACAGCAAAGATTTTCAAATATCAGATCGGTTGTTATTATTGCCAGGTCTTGCAATTATGGCGGCTAAATGGAATGGAGGTACATATCCCGAACCGACATGAATAGTATCAGCAAAATACATTCATAAAAACCGTTATCTCAGTAGTTATGGAAACTTTTGGGGTGAAACAATTGAATTGAGGCTTTCCACATAGAAGTTGCTATGATGTTAGCTCGCAACCTTCTCTCCTTCTCTTTTCTGGCTGTGGCTGCCCACGCAGCAAACATCACGGTTAGCAAACATGGCGGTAATTCATCGTCTCCGCTCATGTACGGAATTATGTTTGAGGATATCAATTACTCGGGCGACGGAGGTATCTACGCTGAATTGATACAAAACCGAGCATTCCAAGGCAGCACCGAGTTTCCCTCGACAATTGACCCATGGGAAGCTGTTGGGAACGCAAGACTCACTCTCCAGAATACATCAGTGCCGCTGTCTTGGGCCCTCCCAACTTCGGTCCAAGTTGCGCCAGGAAATGGGTCTGCATCGGGTGGTGCAATTGGTATTAAAAACCCCGGCTGGTGGGGGATCAGCGTGACGCCCCAGCCATACTCAGGTAGCTTCTGGGTACTGGGTTCATATCATGGCAAGTTTACTGCAAAGCTACAGTCAGCAAAAGATTCGCACGTCTGGGCAAGTGTGGATATAAAGTCCAAATGCAAAAAAGGGGAATGGGTGGAGCACGAGTTCCATCTCCATCCTAGAGCTGCCGCCCCTGACACTGACAATAACTTTGTCCTCGAGTTCCAGCCAGGCCAAGGCTCTCTCAATTTTAACTTAATCAGCTTATTCCCACCGACGTATAAAAACAGTCCGAACGGCAATCGGCCTGGCCTTATGGCCGGCCTGAAGGGGCTCAACCCAAGTTTCCTGAGAATGCCAGGTGGAAACAACTTGTATGATACCCTATAAACGGTTATAACAAATTATTGACTGTCTATTAGGGAAGGTGACATTTTCGGATATCGATGGAAGTGGAATGAGACTATTGGCCCATTGTCCCAGCGACCGGGACGCCCTGGAACGTGGGGATACGCCAATACCGATGGAATTGGTTTGGTAGAATACCTTCAAGTGAGTATCCCTCCTCGAATCAAAGATTAACTCGTTGACGTAATGCCAGTGGTGCGAAGATCTTGACACTGAGCCCATCCTGGGTGTGTGGTCAGGAGTGTACTTGAACGGATACGATAACGACAACCCTTTTGATATACCCGAGGAAGAAATCGGGCTATATGTCCAAGAAGCCTTGGATGAACTAGAGTTTATCCTTGGCGACGTGAATACAAAGTTTGGAGCTCTAAGAGCATCCCTTGGGCACCCCCATCCATGGAAGCTTAACTATGTTGAGGTATGCCACCAGTCACTATAGCCCTTTGCCTCTATGATGGAAACTAAGCGCCTTTGTGACAGATTGGCAACGAAGATCACATTTCTAGTCCTCAGACGTACGCCAGTTACCGATTCAGGGCTTTCTACGATGCAATTCACGCGGCTTACCCATCCATTATACTTATCTCATCGACTGGCGACCTGACCGCAGTTGCTGACAACAGTGCCACCGACTACCATGAGTATGCGAGGCCAAACATATTCGCTACACAGTTCGACCTTTTTGACAACGCGAACCGTTCCCATCCAATCCTAATCGGCGAATATGCCACCATCGAACCCAACACAGCCAATGCATCAGAGCCAGTGTCCTGGGATGCAGATGAGCCGAGAATGCCATACCCGAACTGGGTCGGTGCTGTTGGAGAAACCATCTTTACTCTTGGTGCTGAACGAAACGCCGATATTGTGATCGGTGCTAGTTATGCACCAGGCTTCCAGAATATAAACGGCTTTCAGTGGGCTGTAAGTGTCTGAGCCAGCGTTATGCCAACTCTTGTTCTTGTTACTAATTAATCGACAGCCCGACCTTGTCTCGTTCAATGCAGACCCAGCCCAAGACGTTTATTCGACAAGTTACTATGCTATTCAAGTACGTATTCAATCTCAATTAAAACACAGAATGCCGGGCATTAGTAGTTAACAACTTGATTAGCTTCTCTCTGCCCATCGCTATACTCACACTGCCCCCTTCACTTCTGATGAGAGTTTCGGACCAGCATTTTATGTGGCAGGCGTCAACCATGGCACAAACCAATACACATTCAAGGCCACTGTCTACAACACTACCTCTCCGGTGCCGTTTAACATTGACTTTGAGGGCCTACACCAGGGCGCCAAGGCAACCCTTACAGTCCTCAATGCCCCCAGTGGACTCTCTGAGAACGTTCCCGGGGGAGAGAATGTCGTGGAACAAACAAAGACGTCGCTGACCGCAGAAAAGGGTGGAGTGTTTTCATTCCAGTTGAAGGAGTATGACATTGCGGTCTTGACAACCTTTTAGACATATACTGTCAAAGTAGGTACAAGAAGCAATCGGCTTTGGAATTGAACTACGAAATTTTGAGGAGGGCACTTTAAAACAAACTTTTAGAAGCCAAAACAATTCTTCTCCTCCTCATATCCCCAGTCTATAACCCGATTTTGTCAGGACGTATTTCTTTGATGTGATAGCAAATAGAGTCATACCTTTTAAAGCTGGCAGCGCAGCTTTCTGAATCATGGCAGGTGGTCCGCATAAAAGCGCAACGCTACCGTCGGTTGGTGCAAATGCGTGTTCTCGTATGATATCGGGGTTGACATACCCTTTCAATCCTTTCCAGCCATCACTGGGTCGACTTAAGACGTGTGTAATCTTAAACTGTCTTGGATGCTTTTTCTGTAGGTCTTCCATCTCGTCACGAAGCAATATATCAGACTCAGACCTATTAGCATCAACCACTCTTATCTCTGTATTGTCGCCCTCTAACATGAGAATGCGGCAGATGAGCTGGTACCCAGGGGTGATTCCGCTGCCGCCAAGAATAAGTGTCACGCGGCGAAAGTTCATATTCTCGCCTTCAATATTAAACTTCCCGTTTCCTTCGTAAATGATGTCACCTACGGGTCCGCGAATCTCAATTTCCTCTCCAAGCGGCATACAATCAAGTATGTTGCTTATTGCCCCCCCTGGTTGGCTATCGCTTGGGAAATACGTCTTGACGGCGAGTTGAAAGGTTCCATCTTCCTCGGTAGGGAGAATCGGTCTGATGGGCGTATATGATCTGATTACCATCTTGTCTTTAAAATGAAATCCAAGTTGAACGTGTTGGCAAGTTGCAAGACCTAGCTCGTTTTTGTTGTCGGGAAGTTTGAAGGTATATTTGCGAGTGTCTTTAGAGATAGCCTCGCGCTTTTTAAGACGCGCAGGAATCCACCTACATGACCAAACAAGGTTAGCTGAAGCTACTATATCCATTACGCGGACTATTTACCTATGTTTTTGCAATGCAATTTTGCTGTTACCCTTGGCAGATTTAGCTTTCTCTTCCGCTACTTTCTGGGCATTTGCCTTTATGAAGCTCTTGGCCTTCTCCGTTACCATGCCGAGGACACACTCTGTGATTATAGTTAGTGTTTTTCTGGCCGAAACTGACAATTGGAGCAACCTTTTAATTTCTCGAACGCGTATCCGTCGTGGACGCTGTTGAAGTCGCTACTAGTTTCTTCATGTACCTTTCCGGCGTGGCCCATTATAGCTGCCTTTCCGCCAGGGTGCCATTCCAGAACACTAGTTGCATCGTATACTTTGTCGTTGACCACAATCCAACAATCATTGTCTTTGTTGTGCTTCTCAATCTCTTCTCGCGTGAACTGTTTTTGTGGTCCTCCAGCGGCTTGCTTTGCGTTGGAGATTTGTGTTTCCGTCGATTCCTTCAACCATCCTCCATCGCCAGTCCCAGGCTCAACAGGATGAGTAAACACTATCTCAGGGATGACATTGTCATGACCTTGTACAATTGCAGGCTTAACAACGTACCAGCAATTGTTCATCATGCTATTTAATTTGTCAGCGCCGCCAATGTTAGAGGCAAAACACAAATACGTACCCCATGATATTCCAACTCGGCTTTTCTGGCTGAGTGTTCTTAAAAACGTTGTGGCAGCGGACAGTGACGCTTTTTGCCTGGAGTAAATGTGTGATTTCAACGTCCAAATACCAATGAAGCCATGTCCAATACTTGTTGCCATGTCTTATCGGTCCATCGGGAAACTTCACATGTCAGAACGTCATATCTGCCCCCGGATGGATGTTGCATACCTTTCTTACACAGTATAACCATGTTTCGCCCTCATCCAGAGATACCTCGACTCGTTGCACCTCATGGCCGCCACCGTCATATGCATAACCCATAATTCTATACGTATTCCCTTTCCTAGCTTCTGCGAGCGAAATCCTTTCGCCTTGCGCAGGCTTGACAATGACGCTATTTAGATTTTGCTCGTTGCATTTTGTATCCGGATGAGAGAACATAGTTTTTGAAAATTCCCCGTCCATTTCTGTAATGAAACTTGGTAGAACCCTGTTGTCCCATATATGGTAGTGGCTCTCATTCTCCCTGTCGCTCAGCCATATTTTATTTAGCCACTTTACGCAGCGGCCCCCAACATATCCAGGAATGATAAGTCGGATAGGGTGTCCATGGTCAGGGGGGAGAGGAACATCGTTCATCTCGTAGGCCAATATCACATCATTGTTTGGGTCCATAGCGTACTCAAAGGGTATGCAAGTCGCATATTTTCCTTCGCTCAGCTCATCCGCGCCCTCAAAGTTAACCCAATAGCGCTTCCCTTCCGGAAACGCTTCAGGCACTCCGGCTTTGCGAAGAATGTCTCTGAGCAGGGGACCTTTCCAGTAGGCGCAACTTACCGCACCCGAAGCCCAATTAAAACCTTTGGATCGCTTTATCTGATTCAACTCCTTGCGCCTGTTTCCATCACAGGCTAAAGCGACTGGAATATTGATAGGATCAAAGTTTTCCTTTATCTCGTCCATTGTGAGAACTAAGCTTGATCCTTCTATTTCAAGAGTGTGAGTCTCCCACAGCAGATGTGGAACTGGACCATGATTGCGAACGTAGTGCAGATCGTTTGGGGTAATCAGACCAGCATCAAAGAGAGATGTTAGCTGTGGCTCTGCATTCATTGGATGTTGCCCGGTAAGGCGAACAAGCTTATCAGATCGTGGAATCCAGTTGTCTGGAGTAAACTGGTCGACTTCATCAATGGAAATTAATTGACGTCCATCTGCGACTGGCGATCTTTTCTTGCCATCATTCTGCTCTAGCTTGAAGACGTAGTCTTTTTCCTGCTGCAAATTATGGAGAAGAGCAAGTTCCTGTGGAGAGTACTTCTGTTGGGCGCTCTCATCTTTGCTCCCTGCATTCTCCTTCGATTCAGAGTCCTTCTTACCTTGCTGGTCTCCATCGCTACCAACGTTGCTAGCATACGCATCATGATGCTTATTCTGTCCTGCTTCTCGTCTCCAGTCATCCTCTTGCTTTACTTCGTTAGACTGCCCTTTTTCACCATTCGTCTTCCGCTGCTCTTCTTCCTTGAGCTTCGCTGCCTTCTCATCTTCCTTCCTCTTCTCCAAGTTTGCTGGCCAGTCTTGAGTGTTCTTGATCCAGTCTTCAGACGAATGAAGCACGTAGCGCCATCCTGCTGAATGGACATCTGGCCGTATGAGATGATAGTCCTATACTTTTAATGTTAACTCTGCAATTGGACATATTGTTATCCAGGATTGCAACATGCCTTCTGCTTCGTTATCACATCGCGGAAACTAACAAGGCCCTTAACTTCCCTTGCAGTTTCCTTGTCTGGACCACCCTCTACATTCTTGTCATCACCCGAATGAGTGTGGCCAGTCGGGCGTTCCTGCCGATTCAAGAATCCGATACGATTCTGATGAATTCCTCCCCAATCCGGCTCCTCTTCAATTGCCTTTTGGGAGGAACCCGGGTGGGGTGTTACTCGAACGAGGTGAGGTCTTGGAACCATTTCTGCGTCTCTACGCTATAATAAAATTATCAATTGTTTTGCAGACGTAATCCGATGTGGTGTGATTGAAAGTACTCGGATTTCCATCATGAGTGAAGCCATGGGCCGGAGATGCTCGATTCTGTGCAGGGGTCAAGTACTGATGGCCTACGTCATAAAAGTATGAAGACGGAACAGCACTAATCGATCAAGGGGTTGATGTCTGCCAACTATTCTTTGCCATATTCTGCAGAGCTCATTGACTTGGCCTGTTTAATAAGAACCTCTCACATTGCATCGTCTTATCCATTAATTTATTCACTTTTCCTGACTCTAATTATACGTTTTGAATACAAGTCGTTCGTTCACCGTAGTTATAAAATTTAAGTGGGGCGCGACTGGGAAGCTGGAAGCTGGAAGCTTGGCAGCACTGCTCTGTACATAAATAACCAGCTAACCTACATGGAGACAGCTCCATCCCCGTCGCCTTCCCTTCCCAAAAGCCTAGTTCTAAAGCAAAAACAAAAACAGAAACAAAAACAGAAAGAAAGTACGACCGACTACAAAAGGAAATCCAAGCTCGCGCTATATAACGATTCTAAGTACAGACTCCCGCTAACTCTTCACCTTCGGATATCCAAAGTAACGCCTTTGAAAACCGCCTTTTTCGTATTGCAATTGCGCCCTACCCTACCCTGTTCAACAATCCCCGCAGTCCCCATAAACCCACTTATCTTAAACGTTCCCAGCGACCCGTTCGTGGAAGAGGACCCGAAGTTCCGGTCTGTGCCACAAGGTGTACCCCTGGTTGTCGCGTTCCCAGTCCACGGATGGGTTGAGCCACTCGACGTCGTATTTCCAGACCATCTGAGCCAGAATCAGGCGCATTTCCAGCGCAGCAAGACTGTAATTCTTTAGTCGCTCGTTCGTCAAGAATAGGGTTGGGTTGGTAACATACTTCTTGCCTAAGCAGCCTCTTGGGCCATACGAGAATGGCTGACTTGCCTCCAGCCTGTCGCCCATCTCCGACGCCTTTTCGCCCTTGATCCAGCGTTCGGGGATGAAGTCGTCGGGCCTGTGGAAGTACTTCTCGTCGTGCACTACAGACCACTGATGCACCGAAACGCGAGTCTATGGGATATATTAGCTTCGAATAGGTTCATATCCAAGGAAGAACTCACCCTCCCCGGAACCCAATATCCCGAAATCATGGCGCCTTCGGGCGGTACGATGCGTGGCAGATGAGCACCGCCTGCTGGGGGATATATTCGAAGGCCTTCCTTGATAACCGCTGCGAGATATTCGCATTGCGCAGTGCTACTGCAGGTAATATCTTCAAGCGAGGAAAATGTAGTTCGAACCTCCATCTTTAGTTTGTCGAATTCCTTGGTATTGCTCATGAGGTAGTACAGAACACCAGACAGGAATGTGGAGGTGGTGATGACACCCGCCATCATGAGAGCATTGATATGTGAGGCCATTTCTTTTTCGGTCGCCTTTGGTCCTGCAAAATTGATCATGTAGTGCAAGAAGTCTTTTGGTCGGTCGGGCTCGGTTTGTTTTGCGATTCGACTAAATAACGATCAATGTCAGCGTGGGCCATGGACGACGGAGCAGAAGACAAAACTCACGCTCGCGTTTCCATTATACTATAATCCATATGGGCGTAGCTGCTCTCTTGGTACCTCTTTGGAATCCACCAGTCCAAGAATTCTGGAAGATACGGTACCAACGTTGTGCATCTCATGACATCGTTGATGAAGGCACTGTCCAGAACGACGCCAACCCAGTCATATTTATCGTCTGTTTCACTGTCAATTCTCCTCCAAACTGTTGCGCATATGGCGGAAACCTACGAGATTTTGGTCCATAGTTGCCCACTCTGGCTCCAAATGAATCTCCAAAGGCCATTCCACCCATGATGTCAAACGTAACATTATTGAACCATTTTGTAATATCAACTCCAGTCTTTCCCCCTTCGGATTTGATCGTTCCGATATGGTACATAAAGTCATCAACACTCCTTGTTAAGACAATTTCTTGTTCGAGTAGAGCTTTGGTACTAAAGGCATGGCTCAACATTTTTCGCATTCGAGCATGTTCATCTTTATTGTTTTCGTTGATAATATTCCAAGATCCGTACACGCTTTCGAGGAAGAATTCGGGGTCCTTAAGGCAAAGTGATTGGTTTGCTTTGCCGAATCCATAGCAGTCTTTGATTGCTTCAGGAGAGTTAAAACTCAGATGGTTTGGTGCTGTGCGGACAACAGTACCTGTTCATTATCGTCAGCTTCGTACCCTGGCTATCGGAATTTACTGACCATATTGCTTGTGCCAGTTGTGGTTCCTCCATGTTACACGTCCTGAGAAGAGATGGTAAAACCACCAGGCCTAATATTTGTCAGAATTTTGGATAATGTATCGTTGGTAACAAGACGCACATCGGTCCATCCAGCTCCAACAGGCCCTGGGAATTTTGCAAGTGGGTGCAGGAATTGTCGATATATGATCCGCGCAATTACATATCCAATAGCCTATGGAGTTTGAGAAAGTCAGAAAACCATGCTCAAAATAACTTATTCTAGGACTCCAGATTCCCGACAGCCTGGTAACGAAAACGATGGGGACCCATTACCAAAAGCAGCAGAATACCAACCCTTCCATCGGAAAGGGTAGACGAAAGTGGACGCAGCATAAGACGAAGTTCCATATCTGTTTGACTTTGAGAACCAAACGGTACAACTGCAGCATTAGTGAGAGCCATGGACTCGGTTTCTGGGAATTTGGGGATCCTCAAATAATATTACGACTCCCTTATATTTCCAGGAAGACTCTCAACGCCACCAGTCGAGTGGACCTTTCAGCATCCAAGTTTCTACCTCCGACCCAAGTCCGGCCCTAGATCCACTGTGCTCAGTGTTCCTTCTTCCTTCTACATGTCCTAATTACATTTTCCACTCTGCTTCCTACTCTACTTGTTTCACGCCATACTCATACTACATGGTTGATGGTGATGCCTTATCTCAAATGGTCTTAGAGCGCGCCCTGAGAGAGCTGCCGTCTGAGAGAGCCATTTCCTGAAAGAGCGAACAGGGTGGAGACCCGCTTCGGTTGCATCTCTCAATGGCTTACTTTTGGGGATGCTGAGGCGTCCTAAGTATTGCAAAGTAGTATTGTTTACAATTGTTCCAGCCAGTCCTAGGAGGCGCAGACTGAGCATTCTACCCGAACGCACGAGCCACAATTTTTCAAATCCTACTTTGATCTAACCAGGGGTCCTGATGCTACTGTACGCTACTACTGCAGGCCAAGACAGGGAATAGTAAGCGTTGCGTATTAGGAAAAAGACGGACAAGAAAAAGGGTCGGGAAGAAAAAGAAGGCCCGCTCCTTCTCAACGAGCGGGGGATCTTCCCTACCTACCAATGATTTCCCTCACCAGGCAATGATAAACAGATTATTAGCACCAGAGGCGAAGTAATGCGAGATCGCCTCGCGCTTCTCATCAGAATGCTAGAATGCTGTGGGGTAGGCGGACCAACGACACCATTAACGTCATTTGAGACTATGTCGAACTCCAAAGCTCTTCACACACAATTATGGCTCAAGAATTTTACCGCTTGTTCCGTGGGAGCAGATAGCCACGGGTAGGACCCGGTATGGGTTACCGCATGTTTACGGGACTCCACAGGAGGCGCTCTTGGAAACGGGACCTTGCGGGATCTAAAATTTCCATTGGCAGAAGAGTATCCACCCCCACCGGGTCAATCAGTTGTTACTGGGTAGCAAATATCCACCGGCAATCATACAGGACGCAATTATTGGGCAGAGCCTATCCTATGTGCACCTTCCGCAATAATACCCCTTAGCACTCAGCGTACATACCTTTCAGCAGCATCCTCCTCTCAATCTTGCCCCAAAGAGTAGATTTTCGCATGGGGGAAAGGAAAATTTTCTCAAAGGCTCAATGACCGGGACAGCGACCTTGGAAGAGCCCCTGCATTTACATCCAGCCAAAATAACCTGGTTGTTGTTACAGCATTTCTCAGTATAGCAACTCACCTCACTACTGTTTGGCTGTCTCCATACGCGCCAAGGCACTCGCCTCGATACTTCGTGGGTATCATCAAGCTTCAATGTAAGTACATGTGAGCATAAACTTGGCCGAGGTTGTTATTTTTGAACTGCTCGCTCTATTCCACAATCGTAGAGGATCCCCGTTGTTCCAGCCCCCCAGTTTTACATATAATCCTTGTGTAAAATGCACTGCGTTCCCGACCACATTCGTTTTGAATTATCAGTTTGAGCAGGTCCCAGGGCTAGCGTTGATGTGGAAGGTTGCTGAACTCCTGCTCTATTCGGTCTAAAACGTACACGTACTTTTTGGTCCACCGAATGCATCCCAAACAAGCCAGCTCGTTGGTCCGCCAGGACGTTCTATCATATTCGAATAACCCATTGTAGCCTATTATACGGGGCTAAAGGTGGTCTTCGTGCTCTTATATATGCCATTCTGCCTGTTATCGGCGGCTGTATCCCGAAGATACTCCTCGCTGCTGTTGACACTCGACCGAGACTTTCCAGTTACCGCAACGCTATATCCAGGCCCGCCGCTCAAGTTCCCTTGACCATTGCCACGAACCATCTGAAAATTATCGTCCCCATTTGGTGTCCTGTATCCGCTTTGGCTGTGCTTTGCCCTTCCATCACTAAGAGGAGTCATAGTGGCCGTGCTGCGAACACCCATCAAGCCCGGGCAGTATCGAGTGAGAAGTGGTTTGTAGTGTGGAAGAGAAGCGCAAACGATGCCAATATTTGACTCGATACCGGACCAGATCGCGGAACCGAAATTGTCCCCTATGAACGATTAGCCCTGCGCCGTGGAAAATATAAAGTGCTTAGGGGATACTTACAGGTTGGATCTTGTGAGACGGAAGCGGTCTTCAGCGAGTTTAAGCGCAACATTCCGGTCACACATACGAAGCCTCCGACTGCAAAAACAGCAATCAAAGCTATCTTCTGCTTCCGTGGGATTTGGATTTCCCACAGCATCCGCATCGGCAAAATGTAAATGAATACATCTTGGAAGATATTCAGTCCGGCGTTGGCGTAGAATAGCGCGGTGACGTTGAAGCAAGTCCCCCCTTCTATGGTTTTATCCCATGCGAATGAAATTGGGTTGCACTGGAACAGGCCGGCTATAACAGAGGCAACAAATGTCGCGATGACGAAACCCATGGTGGCCCATATGAGCGTTCGCAGCCCCTTTTTGACGGCAAGACGCAAATAAAGTAGCAGGATGGCCACTTTGGTCATGCCAACCGTAATATAATAAATAGCCTCGCCAAAGTAGAAGAGCTAGGAAGAGGTTAATTACTGTCTCAATGAAGGACGTGAAATACTGACCCGAAGGGACTCGGCGAAGTTTGTTTCTTTCGGGAGATCAGCAACATGTTGGCCGAGTCCATACTTGGTTTCTAATTTGGCCGTTAGTATAATTGTCGCGGATGAGACATTATAGAGAGGGTATGTGAAGAAGCACTTACGGGTTACAACGTCGGCGACAAAGGCGACTGAGAAAGCAAGCGATATCATAATAACCCAATCATCCGCCGCAAGCCTGGTGTTCACCAGTGCAAGACGAACCCAGATACGACCAATGACCGCGAGTGATGCGAGACCAAGCATGCTAAGTTCTATAATGACAACCTGTTGGCTCCGAGACTCTTTGGCCGGTATCAACTGGGCACCGGAATCGGCCATGATGGGCGATGTTTGTTGAAAAGGCGCAAGTAAGTAAATATGTACGAATAAGCAAGCCGAGGTAAAGTGAAAGGTGTTACGCCTCTGGGGAGGAATTGGAATCCGAATCGAAAGAATGTAAAGGTCTGGACAGCAGGATGGTCACTGCGGGATGGAATGGAAAGGTTATAAGTTTAAAGAGAAACAGGTCCCTTTCCAACACAGCATGCCACCGGTATTTCTGTTGTGACCGATATGGAATCAAATCCGATTCCCCTTTCCTCCCTTGCGAGAACAGGGCTTCGGTTTTAGGAGGGCAGAAGAACATGCAGATCTTCTACAAATGCACCGTTTTTCCGTTTATTACTTGAAGGGGCTCCTGTTAAGTTTGCTGCATAGCATGGATTATAGGCATGGGGTTTTACAGACAGACCTGCCCAGTTGCGTGTCGACAAGAGCAAAGAGAACCGAGGAAATTAACAAGCGGGGCTAACTGTGGATGAAGGCGTTTTTGCAAAGACGTTATTCCACGAGGGTGGCCATGGCACAAGCATTGGCTCTGCCATGTGCTCCCCGATTCTACCTAGTGAGAACCGCGGCTACGGCCTTTACCAGCCGTTACGGATACGGTGTACGACTAAGACTCGTCTATATACAGCAGGTCAAGCAGCACCCTTGCCAAGGTTGGAGTAGCAAGTCTAACCGTGTACCAGGGCAGTGCAAGGCATTCATTCCTACGCCATGGAATGAAAAGCCAGACTGGCCCACTCAATACATTGCGAATTTCAATGCGCATTAGAACTGTACTCAGGCCCGAATTGTGCTGAAATATGGTCGTTGCTTAACCCCACAAAGCACAGCACTGGTACTCGTCGAATCCATCCCATAATCTTCAGAATGATTCATGCATATTTATCAATTAGAGCCCCATGATACAAGCAGGTAATCCCGTATCACCGGTTGCCCACGCTCGTATGCGCGGCCTCTTCTCCGTGGTCGGACCTTTCTCGCCGAACAAGCCCATGGTCCCCACTGTATGGAGTCTGTCTGACCATCAAGGGATGCAAATTTAGACATGGTTCTTATCTTCAAGGGTAGGTTTATGGGAAGATACTGCAAGACTGGAGTTGCTCGGACAGTTGACCCACGGACGTAAATATTTGGTGTAACAGCAAGGATATCAAAGTTATTTCGCCCCCGAACCTTATGGTTTATCACTGCCGCTATTGGACAAGCGACGTTCGTTAGCTGCCGTGGGTAAGACAGAGAGCGGGAAGGCTTGAAACGGCGCTACTGGGGGCCGCAGCCGAAAACAGAAAAAGAGCGCTGGGAACCGCGTAAAAATTCCTCGACCCGGGATGGAAGAGGAATCTGCCAGGATGGGGTGGGCGGAGGGGAGCTCTCGACAGCGGCCCCGGTGGCTAATAGTCTGAGACACTTATTGATAGGGTTATATACCTGGCTGAAGGCTAGTGCCTCCAGGTGGCCTGTCGCATGTAGCTTCACAGGGAGGAATCCTGCCATGCTATATAAATTGATGGACATGGCTAACTAGGAACCCGCGAGAATATTTGCGTGTCTTGCACAACCATACTCACCCATCACAAACCCCATTATTATCATAGTACCCGATTCCGATCCCGGAACCCCCATCCCACGGCATTTAACAAGCAGGCCAAGATGCCGGTCGACTTCCAACTCTCCCCTAGCGAAGCTGGTATTCGCAATGCCGCTGCCGGTTTCGCGGCAACCGTCCTCAAGGATGCCAAAAAGGACTATACGAAGTTCGCTGAGCACCACCAGCGCTTCCAGTCCACAAAGCCAATCTATGAAAAGGCTGTTCAGGGTGGCCTGATCAAGGGCCAGGTGCCTGTCCAGCTTGGCGGGACGGGTGGAAGCCTCGTCGAGGCTGCCATACTTGTCGAGGAGATGTATGCTGTCGAGCCATCGGCATCGCTAACAATTTTCGCAACGGGACTTGGCTTGACGCCCTTGGTCTTGACCGGAAAGCCAGAGCACAAGGAGTTCCTGGCACCGTTTCTCAGTGGGGAGGGCGCCCCATTGGCAAGCTTGGTATTCTCTGAGCCCGGCGGCGTCGCGAACTTTCTTGAGAAAGGTGCCCCAGGCCTAAACACCACTGCCGACCAGGTGGGCGATGAATGGGTTATTAATGGCGAGAAGGTGAGGCTACACTTGATCTGAACTCTGTTGCCCAGGCATCATTGTGATCTATGCTCTGTCAAATACCATGCTAACAGAGGCAGCTCTGGGCCACCAACAGTGCCGGCTGGGATTTCGGTGGTGCGGATCTCCAGTGCGTCGTGTGCCGCACTACTACGCCGAGCTCCGACGAACCCGCTGATGCGCTGATGATCATTATGGTCACCACTGAAGACGTTAAGCGCAACAACCCAGGTGCCTTCAGTGTTCTCCGCCACGTCTCCACCGCCGGACACACGGCCTGTTCCGGCCCCCACATCAAGTATACCAACATGCGCGTTCCAGCCAAGAACGTTCTTTGCGCCGCAGGCACGGCTGCGCCTATCGTCCTCGGTAGCTTCGATCTTTCCGCAGTTCTCGTCGGCGCTATGGGTGTTGGCATCATGCGCGCCGCATTTGACGCAGCATTGGAGTTTGCAAAGGGAGATAACCGCAGAGGCGCCGTTCCCCTGCTGGAGAGGCAAGCTGTCGCAGATTTGATGATCAACATCAAGATGCAGACAGAGGCCTGCCGCGCGTTGACATGGAAGGCCGCAAACAGCATCCAAAATGGTCCCGGTGATTACAATGCACGACGAGAGCTGGCTCTCTCGGCAAAGGTTTACTGTTCCGATGCTGCAGTGAAGTCTTGTGTTGAGGCCATCAACGTCGTTGGAGTGTATGTTCCCTTCTCTTCTTGGTACTTCATGTCACTAACGCCCCATTTTAGGAATGCCTATGATGCCGATAGGCCATTTGCTGACCTGCTCAACAATGCTATGGTGCTTCCAATATTCGATGGCGGCAATGTTGGGATCAGACGCCGACACATGCAGGAACTCATGTTATCGAAGGATTATGATCCCTGGGCGTCGACTTATGGGCCATCAAAGTAGGCAGTGTGCATTAGCTTCGGAATATTATAGCACAATAGCTACATTTGTCGTTTCATATGCCCCCACCGGATGATTTTATATCCGGAGTCGTGAAACGAATGGCCTGCATAACCAATGTAGCTCACCCATCTCATCACCATCATTCTTCTCAGATCTGATATTTATCGTGGATTGATTTCTCTACCACACTCCGTATTCAATGGCAATCCAGGCCATCACGTCAATGTGATGGCTGTAGAGATGATGCACGCCATATCCCACTGCCTTGTCGAAGCGTAAGTTAGCAAGCAACATGGAGAAACTATTGCGAGCGAGGGGTCATTATTCCCGCAACCGAACACCCCGGTCCACTTCTTCCATGTGTAAAGAGGGGAAATGAAGCTAAAGCGACATCGCCATTCGTGTGTGATTGGGATAATGATGGGCATGACGGTTCATCGGTCGCTTCTGAAGACTTTTTGACCTTACATACTTCTTTTCATGACCTCTTTCACATTCCAATCACCACATACATCAAACCACCATGGCTTCTACATCAGTATCCTCAATTCTAGAAGGCATTGCGGCTGCCGGAAAGGCATTCGGGGAAGATGAAGCCGGATCGAGGGAGACTCTTATCGAGTATGGCCGCTCGCTGGTTGCTGCGCTGGAGATCCCGAGCGAATTCATACAACGTAGTTTTTGGGCAGAGGTGAGCTCTGGAGTACCCTTTCGCAACAATGCTACTAATAAGCACAATAGCCCGCTATGTCCGCCAATATTCGCATTGCCGTAGACGTTAAGCTTTACCAGCACCTTAAAGAAGCGGGTGACGCTGGGCTGAGTGCTTCAGCCCTCTCTGAGAAAACCGGCGTTGATGTCACCTTATTGCAGCGACTGACAAGACATCTCGTGGCGATGCATCTCATCACGTATCACGATGAAGCCTTCCACGCCACCACACTAAGCAATGGTCTCGCAGAGGAAAATTATCAGCACAGCATCGCCTTCTGCTACGACGCAGGAAGGCCGTCATTCAATGGCTTCCCCGAGTTTTTCAAGAAAACTCAATACAAGTCCCCCACGTTAGGGGGACTCGATGGCCCCTTCCAATATGCGCACAAATCCCAGCTCCCGTTCTTTGAGTGGCTAGTGGCGACGCCGCCACGCCTTCAGCAGTTTGACTCCTTTATGAGCGCGTATCGCGCGGGCAAGGCGAATTGGTATGATCCTGGCTTTTACCCCGTGCGCGAGCGTATGATCGCTGGTTTCGACCCGAGCTCTAGCGACGTTCTGCTTGTTGACGTTGGTGGTGGAAGAGGTCATGATGTTGCTGCTTTTGCTTCGCAGTATGGGTCTCACACCGGCAACATCATACTCCAGGATCGGGAACCCGTCATTGCTGGCGTTGTGGCCAGTGACGAGGAGCGGCCCTTCGAGGCGCAGGCCCATGACTTCTTCACGCCGCAACCCATCAAAGCCGCGCGCGCATACTCTCTGCACTCAATTCTCCATGACTGGGGTGACGATGAGGGTGTTAAAATATTAGAGAATCTGGTTCCAGCACTGAAGAAGGGGTATTCAAGAGTTTTGCTGAATGAAATTGTGGTGAGCGAGGAGAAGCCGACGATCGCGGCGACGAGTATGGATATGATGATGCTGGCTCATTTTTCGGTCAGGGAAAGGACGGAAGGAGAATAGAGGGCCATTCTTGCGAAAGCTGGGTTGAATATTGTTAATATTTACACGTATCCAGGCGTTGCGGAGAGTTTGATAGAGGCGGAATTGGCTTGAATGTCAATACTGCGTTGCTCAAATAGCGTAAGTAGTACAAGAAGCGGAATTATAACAGTAATGTTTTATGACAACCTTGGCTATAGTCGTTCCTTGTTCCATATAGATGTTATTATGACCCTATAGTTCGGTAATTGTGTGTGGGGCTTGATCGACGACATGAAGAAACCCAGAAGGGCGATGAGACGTCGCTTTGAAATAAGCTTTCGATACTGATATACCTTGCTCTCAAACTCAACAACAAATAAACGCGACCAAGGGTAGAATGAAGACTTCCTTATTCCAAGTAAGTAATACTTCAACCAGAGGGTGTATTAAATATTGATGCTGAGATGCTGATGTGTTGCTCTTTACAGCCAAATATTTATTTGCTGTGAATTTTAATATATTTCCAAGATAATTTAATTTCAAACACAATAATATATGGGAAGGAAAGCCTGCTGATAAAACAATATTTAAGCTCTCATACTACTACTCCTTGGTATATATCACGCAACGCTGTAATTCTTTTGCCTTCAATTCTGAAACGATTCATCCATGCCTTCCATGTCTGCCCGAGACATTATCTACCCACTCTCAACATCGCCTCCTTCCGCGTACAGCGCTTTTTCTGCGCCAATTCCTCTCGCTCTTAGGCCCTTCGCAGCATTCTCCCGATGCTCCGCTGTCTCCTTGTAATCAATGAGCTGCTCGCCATGCTTACCGTACATACGCGGTTGATCGCGCGCAATCCCCACGACATCGAACACCGACTTCGATTTGTGGAAGATTTGGTCCATCTCCTCAAGCGATCGGTAGGCTGTTTCGGGATAGAAAAAGTAGACAACGGGCACGATAAAGGCGTTGATCACAGCAAAGATGATGTAGGTTTTGTAGCCGATCGATGAGAATGCCACAGGCGTGATCATTACGACCATGAAATTAAATGACTAGTCTTTGTTAGCCAGGTCTCGCTTATCGGCCGCAAATGCCAGCGGAAACGCTTAGCGCTCGCGCTAGCACCCACACTAGCGCCCAAGCAAGCGCCCGCGTCTAAAAGTGGTAAAAATGAAGTTATCACAACTTACCCAGTTTGCAGATGTTGCCAGCGCGTTCGCCGGCGCTCTAATGGCGAGAGGAACGATCTCTGCTGGATATAACCACGTCATGCCTAGCCAACCCACCGCGAACGCAGTATTGAAGAGGAAAAGGAAAGTGGCAGCTACGATGCCGGTGGCCTTTCCTGGATATGCATTCACGGCAGCGAGGACAGCCATGCAGAATGACATGCCGACTGCGCCCCAAATCATGAGGCTGCGGCGGCCAAACCTCTCAATGGTGTATACGGCGATGAAACTAGCGAGGAAGTACTCGGTTCCGTTTGCGGCCGCTAAAATGCGTGACATTTGTGGGCTCATCTTAATTTGTTGTTCGTATATGGTGGCCGCATAGTATGTGATCAAATTGATTCCGGAAATTTGTTGGAACATTTGATTGACGTAGGCCAATACGACGCGGTGGAAGTGGCGGTCCTCGGTCATGGTTAAGAGGTCCTTGAATCCGAACTTGCTGGTTAAGAGCACCGTGTCCTTGATTGCCGTAAACTCGGCAGATACGTATGAGTCGTCGGGTGGGAGATCACGGAGAGCCGAAAGGACTTGAACTGCCTCTTCTTCTTTCCCTTTGAGAATGAGCCAGCGCGGAGACTCTGGCAACCCGAGGACCAATATCACAATAAGTAAGGCAAAAATGATCTGGAAGCCGATTGGGAACCGCCATGAGATAGTGCTTGGCTCTAAGAAGGAAAAGCCAAAGTCAAGCCAGTATGAAAGACAGATGCCTCCCGTGATCATGGCGCCTTCAATCATGACCAACTTGCCCCGCTTGTGTGATTTGGAAGTCTCTGATTGCCATGTCGGCACCTGTTTGAAGTATGAGTTTGGATCCTAAATGTGGCATTGGCAAAAGAACCTACCGTCGAGGTATTCATTCCATTCCCTATCCCGGTAATGATTCGGCCCACGATCATATGGTCAAGGCTAAAGGCAGAGCACTGCAACGCGGCACCCACAATCATGATGGTCGATCCCACGAAAATCATTTTGCGCCTCCCCAGTATGTCACCGAGCCAGATTGTGCATACTGCGCCTAACAGACAGCCCAGGTTGTAACTAGCCACTGAAATTCCCTGGACGAGAGATATATGGTCCTTGGTGGCCGGGGTGGCATTTATATAGTCGATTTCAGGGAAGGTCTTCACGAACGAGGGCAGTGTGAGCAGGCCGCCCATCACACCCTGATCGTATCCAAAGAGACTGTGGGACACCGAATATTTAGTGCGCATTCTTCCATGGGCATACAATAAAGCGCGCAAGGTAGTATGCGACTCACAAGAAATCGAGGCCGGCGAGGAAGGCAATGGCCATATCCAGCTGGCCCCCTCGAAGCCCGAAGTACCGCTTAGGCCCAAACATGGTGAACAAAGTTATTGAGGCGCGTGTGAACACAACTGAGGTTCATCTCCAACTTTTACTACCCCACCAGAGGGCAGGAGAGATGGACCCTTTATAAAGAAACGGTTCCTGGGGTAGGCAGGGGCCGTCAGGTGCGATTTGCCGCCGTCGGCCGAGGAAACACACGTTTGTGTAATTCTGGAGCTGGTGTACCACAGGTCTAACCCGACGATCGGCATATCTCGTGCTGAACAAGTATGAGAACCATGAGACATAAGCCGCCATCGCCACGTGAGGTTTAGTGAAGGAAGTAGTCGGCCGTTGTCGTCGAATCAGAGGATCTCAGCTGGAGAAGGACGACGACAGAAGGCGGGGATTCCTTCTTTCTCCACCATCTCCATTCCCCCAAATTTCCCCATGTTCCCCATATTTCGCATATTTACTTGGAGTTGAGGTAACGAGCACACGCGACTTCCCAAGGAAGGGAACCAAAGGAGCAGTTGTATTCTCGGGTTACCTGTTATGGAATAGAGGACCCATTACTCGGAGTTCATCGTCGGAAATCTGAACAACAGCCAATGGTGGAGGAGGATCGGTGGAGATTCATGGTGCCGGTACTTGTTCCTAGATGCCAAGAGACCTCTCATCGTTCCTACTGTTGCCGTATCGGGCGAAAAGGTGGGTCGCGATGACGTTTACTGTGGCTTTTGCGAGTTGTGGCGGCCAGTGACGGCGGATGCCCGCTTTAGGAATCTTCCGTATATTGAGACCGCCGTCTTATATCAAATCAGTACGCACAGCAAACGGTTGTTTCACTTGCTGTTGTGGTGGAATGGTGCTGTAAGACCGAGTCAGTGCCACAGCAGCAGCGAGATTGTGAATTGGCATGGATATGGTCTGTCTCACTGGAACGCCAGCATTTTTTAATATTATATTATATTTCTTGTAGTACGAGCGCTAAGACAGGCTCAAAGAGAGATGCACGTCTGATCTGAAGCACAGGAAGCAAAAGACATCATGAAAACGGGTTATGGGTGGGCCGCCGTAACGTTGCTGTCCCAGACGATCGATCAGTCGTTGGAACTGCCACTTTTGATTCCTGTTCGGATATTTAATATTGCGCTTCCGGGTGTATATATCACGTGATGTAAGCAAAAGGCTGTATCACGTGATATTTTCGATTTAACAGACAAGTAGCAGCACGAAGACAACTCCCTCGCTCCATCTACATTCTAGAATCGAAACTTCTTATCCTTCCCGTTGTATCGGTCATAGATATTTTATAGAGCTCTTAAGAAACACGTGCTGGAGAAAGACGAGGTCATGCCAAGACCAAAACGTAATGGAGTTGACCAAGTACACACTCGCATGAGCTGACATGAGCTGACACAACACAAAATTGCCGACCAACACGAGGTTCTTGTTATTTCCCATCATCTCCAGAAGAACGATACTGACCTTTATAAGGGACTTTTCTATGGCTCATCTGGACGGTACAGTATGTACAATACAATATTACAATAAACAATCGAGCGTGGGTGCTTTTCTTCTTCTATTTATCCTTACTTTACTACTACCTACTCCATGGCCATGGTGACAATGAACAAATAAGGGAGAAGAAGCCCGAAGCCCGAAGGTCGGACATGCTTCCTGCTCCTCCTGCACCTGCGCCTGTTCACACATTACATGACTCTCCGCACCTCCCCGCGTTGACCTGCAAGCGAGCTCAACGCCAACTCATTATTGCTCCGCACTCATTCCTGCATCCCTGCATTACCCCGCAGTCCAATTCAGGTCCAGGCATGTCGCTCATTTCGGATCCCTCGGCCCCTCCCACAGGCCAGACACGAGGCGATATGAGAGAAATGCGCGAAATGAGCGAGATGAGCCAAATCAGCGAAATCAGCGAAATGAAAGGAGGAAGACAGGCCTGTCTGCGCACATACCTGCTTACATGGCCAATACTTTGCTTTCCATCCAACATACAGTTATGCGGTGCGCTGTATTCCTGATGTCGGGTCACACTCACGCTCTTCCTGGCTGGCCTTTTTTCGTGTTGGTGCCTTGCTTTCCCTCCAGTCACAACTGCTTGCCGCTGTTTACTTCTCTCATTAGCTCCTTCCGCTTACGTCCAAGCGCGTCAGCATTGAAAATGTAATACTTACGAGCGGTGACTCTGGAGTTGACGGCGGACTCTATCCGATGTCAGTTAGCGATCTCCACGTTCACTTGCCGTTTCTTGTCTGCTTGTCAGTCCCTCAATTAGAGTTGCAGCGGGTCGTCGCTCATCAGTGTGAGCCTCATTATCGCATCATTGCGGGCAATGGCTTTGACAGCGCGGATCGGTATAAACTTTCTTAGTCTCTTCCTTGTTGACAGGCGGCTGCTCCCTGTCCAACTGTTCATCATTTTCCCTTTTGCCATGTGAAAGGTGACACCCCAGCTTGTGGCGTACGCTTGTCCATGCTCGTGTCTGCAACAGGCCTAATATTGGTCTCCAAGCCCCCTAATTACCCTTCCAATGAGCGAAAGCGGACTAGATGCGGAGTGCATATTCAATGGTCTGTTCCTGGGGAATCGTGGGGTATGCCCGATATCACCCCAGATTGCTTGTTCCCACCTACCAGCGGTGCCCTGATATCGCCAACCCAACAGATATTGGTCCTACGTTGCGCATGGCCCGTCATTGCTCTTGACATGAGCATCTATACATCCTCGGTATCTTGCGAAAAATAGCTATTTCCGCCCTGTCTGGATGATTCACATGCTAGGCAGAAACCATGTCTGGTCTAGATGAACCAACAAATACACCAACAGGAGAGTGCGTCGGGGATTATTGACGGATCTCACTTTCCATGGATTGCTATAAGATCAGCGCTTCCGTCATCACACCCCCAGTCCTCCAACTTTTAGAGCTCTCACTCGTTGCTTTAAAGTTGAACTCGAGGCAACTATGATGTTCCTCAGCCCTGCGGCCATTTTGGCCCTCGCCGCCGTCGTTACAGCTACTGTCCCAGGCCCAACCCAATGTGACCCGACAGCGTCGGCGATTCCTCCTTGCGCTACTGACTGCATTGTCAGTGCTGGCGCACAATTCGGCTGCTCTAAGCTCGACTACTGGTGCCAGTGCGAGCCTGACACCTACGCCAATATCAATGGTGCTGCGCTGAACTGCGTCCTTGGTGCCTGCGGCTTCGATAAAGCGCTCCCCGTTCTAGATGCTGCCAACGCTGTATGCTCCTGCGCTTCTCAGTATCCGTCTCCAACGAGCACCGACGCCCCGACAGCTACCGATCCTCCCGTCATAACCTCTGACCCGCCTGTCACAACGACAGACCCACCTGTGGTAACAACAGATCCGCCTACCCCCACGACAGACTCGCCGTCGTGCGAGGTAACCCCGGGTCCGACTCAATGCATTCCGTCGGCCTTGGCGATTCCTCCTTGCGCTACTGATTGCATTATCAGCGCTGGGGCTAACTATGGCTGCTCATTGCTCGACTTCTACTGCCAGTGTGAGCCTGAGACAAACGCCGCCATTCAGTTTGATGCATTGTACTGCGTCCTTGATTCTTGCGGGGCCGACAATGCCCTCCCAGTCATAGACGCAGCTAACGCTGTGTGTGCCTGTGCCTCATCTTACCCTCCGCCACCTTGCACTGGTGGCCCAACCGCAACTACAGGGCCACCCACTGAGACCACGCCTGGCCCTGGTACTACGGATGCAACCTCAACCGCTGAGCCGACCACTGAACCAACGCCAACCACAACACCGGGCACACCTTGCTCCGTGACACCAGGCCCGACCCAATGCGATGCGTCGGCGTCGGCGATTCCTCCTTGCGCCACAGACTGTATTGTCAGTGCTGGGGCTCAATTCGGCTGCTCTAAGCTCGACTTCTGGTGCCAGTGTGAGCCTGACACC
>JPJW01002350.1:0-39980 GCA_000750755.1 Pseudogymnoascus sp. VKM F-4513 (FW-928)
CGCCGCCGACATCCTCGCCGCCGCCCCGCGACGCCTCGCCACAGATGACCTCGAGATCGCGCTTCTGCGAGCTGATCCACTTGCGCAGGTAGTTAGCCGGGTCCTTGCTCAGCGTCGTCAGGAAGGTGTGCTTGGACTTTGAGTGCGACAGCGCCTGGATGATGGCCGAGAGCTCGTCGTTGAGCGTCGAGATGTCGCGCAGCGTCGTGGCGTAGTTGGGGTTCATGTTGAAGGCGTGGAGGCGAGCGCGGAGCGCGCCGTCGATAGTCACGCGCACGTCGTAGATGGTCGGTTCGGGCTGCTTGTGGAAGTCTTGATCGACGCGGATCGTGTAGGGGAGGCTGACGGGCGGGAGAGCGGAGAGGTGCGGGATGATGGCGTCGGTGATGCTGGGGATATAGCCGGTGTCACGCTGGAAGATCTGGTGTGCGTTAGTACTGTTAAATCATGGTATCGGTGTCTGTTCGGCTGCTTACCTGTCGCAAAACGTCGTCGCATCGGAATGAGCGCTTCTCGTCGTCCTCCTGGAGCCCCATCACCTTGACATATTCCCATATTCCTGTCACGGCTTCCGCCCTCGTTGCCTCCTTCATGTCCAAGATCTCGGCCAACGGAGGGCTGAGCGTGAACCGTTCTGGCGTCTCATCTCGGACGAGGTTGATGGTGATGTTTTGATTTTCGTCGCCCCCACGCTTGAATTCTAGCACGTCGAAGTCCGCAGAAGGGGGCAGGTTTCTTGGGTTTGGAGGCAAGGCCGGTTTCTTCCACTCCACATTCTGCTCGGCTCCATCTCTTGATCGATTCTTGTCGAAATCAACAGTCATCGACTTGAAAAAATGCGAAAGGGCATAGTTCTGGGATGGCCTCAACGCCTTGCTGTCAATGACTCCCTTTTTAGCGCTGTCATCCTCGTCATCTGAATCCTCCTCCTCCTCCTCCTCGATATCATCCTCGTCATCGCTCAGGAGCCTTCCTTCGATCTTCACCTTGTATGAGGCATTTGAGTTGGTGTTGAAGTCGAATGCATCAACAACCAACCCATCTCCCTGCCATTCTTGGTCATCGACGGTATTGCTGACCCAGATGCGCAGTGTCCTGTGTTTCTTCATGCTGCTATTGCGCGAATCCTGGATATACATCCTCTTTCTCATCATGGCTGCATCCAATTTCCGCTCGACGTCGCGCAATTCTTTATATCGCTGTGCGCCATCTCCGATTATGCAGTCCTCCACGCCTTCGGGGATGTTCTTGTCTGTAGGCTTGCGGCTGCGGCGTTTCGCAAGCTCAATGGCCAGCTTCTGGCCTTCATGTTGGGCTTGCATTTGAGTTGGTGCTGCCTGGAGATGTTGTCCAGTAGCCATTGGGCCTGATAGGTGACAGAGATGTTAGCAACGTTGGGTCTCCAGATATAGTTCGGCGCAAACGTCTAACAGGACAATGTTGATGGGCTGCCTCAGAGATCTGGGCTAACTCAAATACACGCTAGTAGACCCTAGAGTAAGATATAACTGAAAGGGAATGACACGTACCAACCCCCTTCCTTGCGACAGGAGCGTGTGGAGACCTTTGGTTTTGTGCAGCCAGCGGCTGGAAGGACCGATATGAAGACTGCATTTCCAAATTGTGCTGGGTCGCTGTTGGTGCTTACAACAAAACTGTCGTTATCGAATATTGGCTTTCAATCCAGCCCAAAGGAGTCAATAGACCAGTAAATGATTATAGAATCGCAATTTACCTCGGTGGCTAGCCACTTAGCTAGGAATCCACTCTATGTCTTCGCATCGCGTCGTGCTCAAGTTGTTAAATGCCTGAAATACACTAATGCTATTTGGGACTAGCGTGGTTCTTACCGTACATGAGCGCGTTTTGTATGGGGCGATGGACATACTCAGTACTCGTGACGGAGAAACTTGGGGCACCAGAAGCCAGACTACTACTCTTAACTACTTCATACTTCGCATAGAATACAGTATATACATGACTGAACTTCAAGCATGTCATCATTCAATTGAGGCATCGTTCGTTGCACAATTTCTGGGTATTCGTTTGGAGTATGCTCTATCTATGACTCCACTCACAGACCGCAACATCACTCATATCCTTGAAGCTTTGGAGCCGTTTCCATCTCGGAGAAACCTACATGACTTACAGAATCGCAGCCAGGTTAATCTCATGTTAAACGGTATACTACGGTAAATCTCGAGTTTCCTGCCAGCCTTAGACCCAGGTTATAGAGAATGTGAGATACCACAAGAGACCCGCTTCATACCCCAAAACGCCACAAAGACGAACGTTTGTCGTTGGCTGTTTCGGAGCCACGTCGTACTGAGAAATATTGAAGACTGCAGAACATCCAGTCGCAATCAAATAACCTCTGTCCATAAAATACGTTTCCACCAGGATTGACCATCACCAGCAGTACTGCACCAGGATACTACCTTTGTTGGGAGCCAAGCAATGCTGGCTTCTGGAGAGGTTCCACTGGCTGTGCGGGCATGTTGTTGATCTGCTTGATCAAAAATTCTCTCTCGTCAATGAACTGTTCATCTTCAGTCCTATCTTCAAGAAAGTGCTGTAAGAATTTGACCAGGCGCTCTCGATTAATAAGGAGTATTTTTTGGACTGCGATCGACTTGTGTGGATTTGCAACGAAGACTTTGAAGACATGAAACCCTTCGTACTGAACCATCTTTCGGTCATCCCGTAGCAAATTCATGCAGATTTTCAAATGTTCCCCACGGTCCACATATGCTGTCATTACCGCATAGTTGGCTCTGTCTAATAGTATCTCCCCCAAGAGCTTGATGGACTGTCGCTTCGTAACGTAACTGTCCGATTTTACAAGGATGTTGTTGTATTTGTCAAAAAACAGGTCAAAGTTGGTCGATAGGTATTGTGCGACTATTTGCTTATGCTTCGTCAATAGCTCCTGGTTATACATGTGAGTAATTTGTGCCTGGAATATTGAGCCAGGGGTAGGACTTACTCTGAATGTTGTGAAGGCATCTGCTCCCACTTCAAAGGATCCCTTATCAATCCACTCGAAAAACTTCCAAAAGACACCGTTACCACTCTGCTGCACTTCTGGTTGTATCCCAGTCAGGCCTTTCGAACCATTACCCCCATTGCCAGAGTCGTCGTATAATATTATTGCCGCAGCCGCGTCGTTTTTCAGTACTTCTCTCAGTACAGTCCCCGCAGGTATTGCGCTCTCTTTATGTTCATACCCGTTGCAAAGTGCCACCAGTATTTCGGGTCGGTTACTTATAACGTAGCTAAGGGCAACAGGGTCGCTTTTCGGAGATGCGCCTGATGCTCGAAATCGAAGGACGTAGGAGAAGATACTCTGTGCATCCTTCCGTGACTCAAAAGATAGCATGTGGAGATTCGTCGCAAGTAGATACAGCAAGTCTTCCGATATCATCCCCGTAACAAGCTGGTAAACCTGGTCAGGGCTACTCTCTGCCTCTAGGATAGATTGTCAGCACGTTTACCGTGTCGAGGGGGGCATTATTATTTACCTGGACTTCCCTGGAGCACAAGTTTAATTTGCAGTAATGTTTTAGACAGCTCCTCTGTCTTCATGGAATCAGTATGCAATCCTATTCAGGTCCTCAGATTGGGTCTTACCTTTGCTGCCCCTCCAGGTCCATCTAGTCGCTGGATTTGTTCCTTTGCCTGCTTCGGCAAGTCCACTGTGCTTGCCCTCGCCCTGCCTCTGCCAAATAGAAAGGACATTGTGGCCCCCTTCTCCGGAGAACGTTGCGGCCGGGGTCCTCACAGTTCGAGTCAACAAAGCTCTATAAATAACTGATGTCTTTGCTATGCGGAGTGCCGTGAAACCACTGGTGAATTTTTGTGTCAGCACCCGAGATGTACACAAGCGGTATTCAATATAAGTGCCTCTGGAAATGTGTTCATTAACTGAGTTGTTTGGCAACCCCGACTATTATATTGTTTTGATCCATAACATTAGAGCCTGGAACGTCACTGAGGTGCACGGCCACAAAGTTTATCCCCCCCGGGATGGCAACAACGACCCCTTGGATAGTCCACCCCCACTTACATACAAGACATCGATGAATAGCATTCACATATTCGTTTCTAGCATTAGAGTAATTGCACGTTGAATATCAGTCCAACCCACCATGTATTATGATCCAACACTGCCTGTCCTTCAGCATCGGATAAAGGTAAGCCTATTGGCGCATCTTCAACACAGCAGCCAATAGTACAGAGGTTATTATCAGCACGTGATACTGCCAAAAAAAAATACGCTTCAATTGTAAATATGCACACACCAAGAAGAATATCCATAAAAATAGAAAGGTCGTTTTCTCACAACAGCAATGGAAAACGCCACAGATATTGCGGCTAGTCAAGCGCCTAAACCCGCTGATATGACTTCAACTGCAAGATCCGCCTCAGACAGTGGTTCGGACACATCTGACATTGATTTGAACGAAGAAGAAGGTTGGGAAGATGCTGAGCCCCAAGAGGAACAGGATCAAATTGTTTCCTTGTTCGACGACAAAGTATTTACCGACGTACCTTCTATGCTTTTATACTGCAAAGAGAAGTTTGGATTTGATTTCCTCGAGGTTCGAAATAAATTCTCTCTAGATTTTTATGGTACTATCAAGTTGGTAAATTACATACGCTCCGCTGTCCGAAATGGGAAAACTACCTTGCCAGACGTTGCAAAGGCCGATTTCGAGGATGATAAATTCATGATGCCTGTTCTACAAGATGATGCGTTACTCTTCAACCTAGACGACCTTCCACCTGCAAGCAAGCAGGGCGACGAACCAGTCGCCGACGAGCGCAACCTTCTGGTACGCGTTGCAGAGCTCGAAGAGGAACTCCGGAAAACCCAGTTCCAATTCGAGGATTATAGGAGCGTGGTGAAGAAAACTTTGACGGATCGGTGGAACGATAGTGCCGCAGATCAAAGCACAGCTCCTGCTGAACCTGCAGCAGAGAAGAGAGACGATGATTCCCACTACTTCACATCATATTCATACAATGGTAGGTCTCATATACTATAATACACCGGGCCGGCCACTTAATTAACAACACGACAGACATTCATGAAACTATGTTGAAGGATACCGTCAGGACCGATGCATACCGCGATTTTATATATCAACACAAGCACTTGTTTAAAGGCAAGGTGGTGCTTGATGTAGGCTGTGGAACTGGAATTCTCAGCTTATTCTGTGCGAAGGCTGGCGCAGCTCGGGTCATTGCTGTTGACAACTCCGACATCATTGATAAGGCTCGCGAGAACATATTCAACAATGGATTTGCTGACACCATCACTTGCCTGAGAGGTAAGGTGGAGGAAGTAACTTTGCCAGTGGAGAAGGTCGACATTATCGTCAGCGAATGGATGGGTTACTGTTTACTCTACGAGGCTATGCTCGACAGCGTCATCTGGGCCAGAGACAAGTACCTTAAGCCAGATGGGCTCATGGTCCCTAGCCATATGAATATGTGGGTTGCGCCGGTGTCCGATGCCGACTACGTGGCAGATCATTTTTCATTCTGGAGGGATGTGTATGGCTTCGATATGAAGGCGATGATGGCCGGCATCCGCGAGGACGCTCAGGTCCTGCACATGCCAGGCAGTACCATCTGTGGCGAAGCTTTCCCTTTCCTCCAGTTGAGTCTTCACACTACTACCGTGAAGGACTTGGTCTTCACAAGACCATGGAAGACGACATTCACAAACGATATCGATAGGCTGGATGGGTTCGATATCTGGTTTGACACGTTCTTCATGCCCTCTGGAGGCGATGTTGTTCCGGTCGATGCAAGAGCGGAGGAATGGACCAAGCAGGAAAAGAAGGGGGTAGCATTCACTACTGGCCCATTCGGAAAAGAGACGCATTGGAGACAAGGCGTGATGTTCATAGATCACGAGGGGGGGAAGAGCAGCAGAAGCTTTGCGGTTGGAGATACGTTGGAGGGAAGCCTTGAGTATGCTGTGCCAGACGATAATTCTAGAGCACTGGACGTCAAGTTTTCATGGGCTAGTGGGCCAGACAACGAGAGGACGACTCAGACCTGGAAGATGAGATAGATAGCGACGGAATGCCATCTACTACTTAACGTAAAATGAACGATGGTAAAACATGGGAGTGAAATTATTTTCCATTATAATTAGCCGCTTGTGAGATGGCACTTGTGCTGAGAAAGGAATTGTTCAATAAGCGGTATTCTCGGAAGGTTTGGTAGAAACGCTCTGTAACACACTCCTTGGTAGACCAGCGACGACACTACATCAACACCTTATTGGTAGCTCTGCACGTCATTTGGCCAAGGCGGTGAGAAGCGCTAAATATATGCTAGATTACCGATAAGATCGATAAGGTAGGTTGATTGAGTAAGCAAACCCGCGAGTCGGTAGGGTAGTAGTACAAGTGGTTAAGAGTCAACTCCAATACTTTATATCGCTCGTCTTATTATGTAGAATATTGGCCTGCTGGAAGTATGTTATAGTTTCGGATATTTTCTCAGAAAGGCCTTATTTGCCGACGTACCTGAACCGGGTTTGCCAATGCAACTGCAAGAAAGCGACGATTTCCACCGATCCCGCAAAATACCACGGAGATGGCACCGGACAGAGGGAGGGCCACAGAGCCTGCATACCAGACCATTTCAGCATTAAATAATCCAGTCATTGATGATGAGTTGGATGATGGGGGAATGCAGAATCGGCGCAGTGAGGAGCTCAACTTCCTCACCGAACATGGACACGAACCCCAGAACTTTACGCTTCGGGGCATACTGGTGGGACTCGGCGTTGGATTAGTTATCTGCTTTTCGAACATGTACTTTGGGCTCCAGAGTAGGTCTTCTATTTGAATGCCTAATTCTCCATGGTCAGGGCTAACGAAGGTGCAGCTGGGTGGGTTAGCAGTATGAGCATGCCATCATCGCTGATTGGGTTCGCCTTCTTTAAAACGTTGTCGAAGCATCTCGACATCCCGTTCACGCCGGTTGAGAATGTCCTCGTTCAGACCGTGGCTGGATCCATGGGCACAATGCCACTAGGTTGTGGGTTTGTAGGAGTGATGCCCGCCCTGAACTACCTGCTCAAACCTGAGGAGGGAGGGCCATTATTCCTCAGTCTCTGGAAGCTTATTCTTTGGGCCCTGGGACTTTGCTTTTTTGGAGTTGTCTTTGCAGTGCCATTGAGGCGGCAGGTTATCATAAGAGAGAAGCTCAAGTTCCCGTCTGGCACAGCAACTGCTCTAATGATCAACGTATTGCATGGTAAAGATGAAGTTTGGAAACCCAGTACGCAGCCCCAAAGCACGCAGCCCCAAAGCACGCAGCCCCAAAGCACGCAGCCCCAAAGCACGCAGCCCAAAATCACGCAGCCCAAAATCATGCAGTCCCAAAGCACGCAACCCCGAAGCTCGACTTCTATGCTAAGCGACGACGACGACGGATATTATAGTGATGCATCGAATTCCCCGAGAGAATCGACTAATAACCCACGAGAGAGTACGACCACATCGGCTCTCCATCTTGGAGCAGGTGCGGCAGATATCGAAGAAGTCCAGAGTTGGGAAAAGGGAAGCTGGGTGCAACGTGTTAAACTGTTGATATTATCGTTTTCAATATCCGGACTGTATACGTTGGGCACTTACTTCTTTCCCGTTATTCGGAATCTGCCAGTATTTGGCCTGAATTTGGCTCAAAACTGGTTATGGACACTGAATCCCTCACTGGCTTATGTCGGCCAAGGAATTATCATGGGGCCAGCCACTACTATACACATGCTTATAGGTGCCATCCTAGGATGGGCCATTCTATCCCCACTCGCAAAACACAAAGGATGGGCCCCGGGGCCAATAGACGACTGGGAGGCGGGGAGTAAGGGGTGGATCATCTGGATCTCACTGGCGATTATGCTGGCAGACTCCATCGTTAGCCTGGCTTATATTGCCGGTAAGCAGGTGGCGCCGTATGCATGGATCATGATGAATCGTGTGTATAAGACAACAGCTGGCAGGAGGTGGAGAAACATCGTCAATTTTGGACCATCGAGCTCTGGTTATGTGCCAATTGACGGTATGCAAGACTCCACAGTGTTGGCGGACACCTTGTCCAACCCCAGGGAGTCGTTGCAGTCACCACCACAGCCTGCTAGTCTGAAAAGTCTTCCCGACATGGATGCCCCCCCGGAGCATCTAGTTAGCGGGCGCGTTGTGTGGATAGGATTGATATCCTCGATTCTTTTCTGCATATTATGCATTCGGATCAGTTTTGGGGCCCTAGTTCCCCTTTACGCAACCGTCGCGGCTGTTATGATAGCATTGGTGCTGTCGGTTATGGGGGTCCGAGCCTTAGGTGAAACTGATCTTAATCCAGTATCTGGAATCAGCAAATTGGCCCAGCTCTTCTTTGCTCTGATAATCCCACAGTCGAACAAGAACTCTGTGTTAATTAACCTCATTGCAGGCGCGGTCTCCGAGGCTGGTGCGCTTCAGGCTGGAGACCTCATGCAAGATCTGAAAACAGGTCACCTTTTAGGTGCGGCGCCAAACGCACAATTCTGGGGACAAATAATCGGGAGTGCAGTGGGCGCAGTTGTAAGCGCACTTGTATACAAACTATACACGAATGTATATCCCGTTCCAGGGGATCTTTTTCAGGTCCCCACTGGGTATGTTTGGATTTTCACGGCAAGACTAGTGACTGGGGAAGGGCTGCCTCCAATGGCATGGCAATGGGCAATTGGAACTGGACTCATATTTTCAGCAACTACATGTGCCAGAATAGTTGGCACTGGTAAGAAATGGCACCCACTCATACCAGGTGGAATTGCTGTTGCTGTTGGTACGTACTATACCCCGTCGTTAATTAGGTGCTCCGTTAACTTCCCAATCCAGGAATGTTTAATGTCCCATCATTCACCCTTGCGAGGGCAATTGGTGGTTTCATGAGTTGGTACTGGAAGTCGTACCTGGAGAAACCGGAGACTCCCCTTATTGTCGTCGCCAGTGGCTTTGTGCTTGGAGAGGGTGTTGTGAGCATCTTAAACTTAGTCATGTCGACTATGGATGTGCCTCACCTATAATACCAATCGGACATTATTTACGCCATATATTTTGGGCATACGTAAATACTTAATACCACATGGACTGTGTTCCCCAGAAAGGAGTCTCAAGAGCTTCATATGGGAATAAATGATTACATATTCAGCGTGCATTTATCTAGATGATGATACAGTACTTTAATAAGTAGAATGCAAGACAATAAATTTGCATTTCGTCAAAGAAAGCCCCCTGGGCCGCTCTGCACCGACTTGACCAGCCGGCTTTAAAATCCAAAACTGTCGAGCAATGAGTTTGCCTCTGGCTCTATAAACGTACTTGGCGAGCCCTTCGCTATTAAATTATTAGAAGGCGGAAGATCTGCAATAATTAGAGAATCTCTGCGCCGAAACGGTGCGCTTCGCGGATTAATGTCGTCGTTGAAGGAATTAAGAGGGAAGTCCGATAGCAAGAACTCCCAATTGCGGACTGTATTGTCAGCATATCTAGCTAAAATAGTATGGGCATTCGATGCGGTGGACTTACCGAGGTCAAGAGCAAGGACATCGCAGCCCATGCGGTCATATAGCCGGGCACTGTGCAGAACGAACGCCCACTCAACCTTTGGAGTGACTCGTGAAGCGCCTCGTAATGTCTGCAACGTCATTTGGCGAAGCTGCGAATAGAGGATTATCAACGCAGGGTCGTCTGTAAGATATAACTTCGACTGCATGTCTGGAGATTGGGGTGTCTCCACCAATGTGTATACAGGAGCCTATCCCAAATTAGAATTGCGAAATGCCTTCCACTTTTTGTGGCGGAATAATCACTTACAACAAGTGCTCGTACTGCCATGTCTCTCCTGCGGAGCATCCAGAATGCCCACGAGGCCAGCCAACGGTTGCCCTCTTGGGCTGCCAGAGGAAGAACTTTTTCTTCCAGGAGCTCTCGTAATACTGGGCCGTTGTCGCCTTCGAACACTCGAGTGATGGCGACCGCCAATTGAAGATCTTTCAATTGGTTGAGACATACGTTTACAGCGTCCTTGAGGCAGTCTGCTAATAAAAAGAATGCTGCAGCATACACTGTGTGGTTGATCAGTAATTGTCCATGAGGCGGGTTCGCCAATACTCACTACAACGATGCTTCCCGAGCAAGGCATACGCGTTCTTCAAAGCAACTGTTTTCCATTTTTCCTCCTGGAAGTTGTTTGAGAGAAGTTTTAGGGTGGCTGCCTGTTCACGATTCCAGCCAGCCATTCGCCAAAGGCCTTGAAGGACAGCTTTTTTCTTTAGCGCGATGTAGAATAGGCTGCAATCAATGGGGTTCTTCTCGTCTGACTTTGTGTATTCATTGCGCGCAATCATCTCGAACTGTTCCTTCTGTTTGTTTGTAAGCTCGTGGCTAGTACGGATAGGATGGGGCTATGGTGCGTACCAACGCTGTGGAATCAGTAATCCACATAAATAAGCCACTCTCACGCGCATGCTCCCATAGCACTCGGCCATGAAATTGCCGAGTAACAACATCAGTTAATATGTCCTGGCTGTTGCTGTGGAATGCCCAGTTAATTTCTCTCCACGACAGTTGCACTTCATTCGCACGACCTTTATAAAGAGCATGCTGGCGGAAGAAAAGCATGAACCTTGCAGCGTTGTCATCCATAGAACGACGCTGCTTCTCGACTATGGCAACGCACTCGACAGTATCTGCAAGTTGAATTTGCAGTGGCCCTGACAACTGGGGTATTGCCACTGTCGTAAGTTTTTCGTTCAGCGCTAAGGCAATATCCTCCGTCAAGGTTTCCATGTCTTCTGTTTGGAAGAAATCCGTAAACGCTGATCCGGGCTCGTTTTTCGATGTTTTTATCTATATAGATCAGCCTCACGTGCACTTCTTAGAAACGGATATGCAAACCCTTTGGGAGTGGGTGTAGAAGTCTTCAAGGTCCATGCCCAACAGATTATCAATGTGTTCCCCTTCTAAGTGGGATTTTAGAGTTCGGTAAAGCGCCAGAAGTATGCGCTGGACTATAGTCAACTTGCCAGCGAGAATACACTGGCCAAGGAACTGTGGATGGAATACCGGCAGCGGGCCATTAAGTCGTGTCACGGCGTCGAAAAGATCCCACTGGCCTTCCTTCCGCAAAGGGAGTTGGAGATTTGCAGCGATGGAAGCAGGAACACTGAATGTTTTATCATAAACAAAAAGCTGGTTCCCGGCACCAATGAGCAAACTGCCTCTGCCTAGCCATGTCGAGTCCCCAATGGGATGAGGGGTCAGATCTCGAATATTAATTTCCCGAATGGCAGTCCAAGCAGGGCCTTTATTAAGGTAATCATACCTCAATTGGGATAACAGAAGAACGCGGTGCTGGAAGCCAACAGCCAATATAGATTGAATGTCTGGTGTTGAGGTCCAGTCGAGGTCTTGAATGCCGTCCGAGGATCCGAATGACTGCGAATATTCAAGCTGGGCCCCTCGTACATCCCATATCGATAATTCTGATCGATCAGAATTTACTAGAGCTGCCTTTCTAATCGAGCTCCCACTAGCTAAAGAAGGCTCATGAATCCCTGTCTCTACAGAGCATGTGAGGAGCCAGTCTACACTCTGGTCTTTGAGGTTTACTTTGGCCGTCCAAGATCGTATGAATCCCGAGTGAGTATAAGATACGGCGACGTCTCTCGCGAACGTGTCCAGGAACCCCGATGTTACCGGTGGCGACCCCGCAGGATCAACGGGTAATACGTAAGCCAGATCATCGGCATCGCCCAAGTCAAACGTACAGAACTCTCTGATAAATATCGGTCTATCGCCATTGAGCTCGCGGCTCTTATTTGTTCGGGGTGGCAAGCATAACTCCCAGACGATACCTTTCATCTCCGAGCTAATAGTGGCAATATGGGCGGTGTCACTGCGTCTCTGGGCCTCGGGCAAGACCAGCACACAAAGTGGCTTTCCCTGGATAGAATAAGGCAAAGATGCTAACCGTTGGGCACGACGTTGTCGACAGTCCCAAAGCGAAATCGTTGAGTGGTGGAGAAGGATAACAAACGCTCCTCCGCGGAGCACACAGATCCGATGTATATGTTCTGATACATCAATCAAACTTTGGGCTGTGAGTGGTACCCCGTTTTCATCGTCTTCATGTCTCCAGACGATAGCCTCATTTCCATCAGTTCGCGAAACAACAGCCCGGCCACTGATATTTCGAACCATCTTTTTCAGTGGCTGCGAATGGCCCGTCCAAATAGCTCTGGGTGTTATGCTGCTTGATCGCAATACTTTAAATAAATTGGCCAGGCTGCGGTTGAAATGTTGGATAGTTCCATCGAAGTTATGCCAAATAGTATTTAGCATCCCGTCCGTCCTGCTGCAGTATGTATATAATTGGATATAGGAGTCACCTCCCGGGTCAAGGTTTGGCAGCATCGGCTCTAGCCCTGCAACGTGTGCAATGTTGAAAATATCTGTTGGTTTTCGAGCCTTGCCGCCAATATTCTCCAACCCCCACGCTGACATGTTCCCCTGTTCATCGAAAATGATACAGACCTCGGAAGACCCGTTGGCAAGTTCAACCAGGTGTTCCAAGTCATGATTATGGGCGGCCCCTGAATCTTTGGCTGCCTGGACAGAGTGCTTTACTGAGTTCCTAAAATCGCGGCCATCGACAAAGCTGGTGTAGCGGTATTTCATGGTTTTACCTGGCACTAGTGAACGGGGCTGGATTGATTCTTCGAGGTCTATTTGGCCCCATAACTGAAATATCCGCAGCCCATGGGTGTCTGTGGCAGCCCATATGCGGAGCACCTTGTCGGCAGACACAGTATATAAGACGTTATCAACAGTTTGATCGAGGTGGTAGGGGCGTCGCCAGCGTACGTTGGTCACCATCTGAGAGTGCGGAAGATATGTCAAGTCGAATCGTACATCATCGGAACCAAACGACAACCTTCTCCAAAGCTTTACCAAACGATCGTGAGCTCCTGTTGAGGCAATGTATCCCGAGTCATAAGAAAGGCAGGCAAATTTGGCAGGGTTCGCAACTGCCTTGGACCAAAGCTTCACGAGGCCATTTTCAGTCGAGTATAGCGAGAGAGACAAGCTCCCTACAAGAAGTTCGCCAATGCCACCCCAAGAGAGTGTAGTAACCGGCTGGTCGAGGTCGTCGACAGGAATGGAAATTTGGAGTGACCACTAGCAACAGTCAGAGATGTTATTTCTGGGAGCAGAGCTGCGACAAACTTTCAAGGCCCCTTCGTTTTGCCCATATGGCTGGTAAATACGAACGCTACGCTCGGTGCATGTCGCTATCTTGCCGGTAGCTTCATCAAAGGCGATAGCTATTAGAAACGACGGGTCTTCATCATACACCGTTTGGAGAAGAGTTGTTGGAGGTTCGAGGACAACGAATGCATTCCCAGTAATATATGCCTGTGGCGGACAAACTATCAGACACAACCCAGCATAACCAAGTGTATTACTTACAGCGAGTTGTCTGCCATCCCAATACCCGATGCAAACAGCTTGCAGCCTGGCCTGTGGCTTGCCTGGCAGAACTGCTCTCATACTAAAGATTCGCGATCATGGCAATACTATGCTCTCCCGCAGCCTCTCAGATTCCTGAATGCGGTAGCCAAATGGCTCTCATTTGCTGCAAAATACTGACAATAAGGCTTCCCCGCGGTTGAAGCTAATGCTTGCCGTCGGCCGCAGTTCGTTACAGTAACTGGAAAAGGAGAGACTGAGATGATCCCAGCATTATACTTTTGAATCGCGACTGGTCATAAACAACAGATAAGGCAAGGCTGTCAATCCCTAGCTGTTACGTACCCGCCGCTACCCGCCAAGATGAGTGACAAGTTAGCTGCATGATCACGTGACATGTACTGGAGAAGTGCACCACCGTCGACCAAAATGTCTATTTTTAAACTATGGCTTAGCATATGAGACTGACATTAAGGAACACAAAGGGCTTCAAGTATTATAATTTACTCGTAGCAGCCCGCTTTGATTATGTTTTCTGCGAAGGTTACGGCCCGTGGTTTAACTTGAATTCGAAGTCTGATTGATGTATCAAAATATCCTTGCTCATCCAGATTCATTGCCTATCCCTTAAATCTTCGAATCCGTCGCTGACGTTTGGTGGATTATCGTTCGAAATCCGAGAAAAGGATTGGAACAAGCGGCCAGAAAGTTCCGCGCGCAACTGCCTTTCATAGGGGGTCGACAGTGGTGCAATTGGTGTGGTGGACGCCTGGTTTGCCGTCCTACTGATGAACGTCCTCTTGGAGGGCGTTTTGAGGTAGCCTCGTCCCGGTGTTGGGTTTAAAAAGCCTTCGTCCCTGTGTGTTAAGTACCCAGGACCAACGTCTCCTCTGTCAGAAAAGGCTTCGGATCTTTCCGCAAAACCAAATCTGTTACTATTGCGGTTTGTGACAGCCTTTGTTCCAGCTAGGCTAGCAGATCCCGAGCCTTCATAGTCGAACAGTTGCTGTCGCCAGTGTAAGACCATTTTGCGAACTGCTCTTCTGGCATGCTTATCATGAAGCTCCGATACGAGGTGTTGATGGGCCCTATACTGCAAGGCAAGACGGCCCCACCTCTTTATACAAGCCATGTATAAATGATCCTCGCTGAATTCGCTGGCAAGAACGTCCAAGTGGTAGTATTCTTTAGACGCCGATTTCCACTGAATGAATCTGATCCTCAAAATGGTTGGCAATCGGATAGACCCTAACCGCGACACCTCGAGCTTCCGAGCTCGCCAGCGAGCCAAAGTATCGACAAGATGATTATTTATCCTGCTGCCACGGAATTCGGATGCAAGGTTCTCCATATTCGTCACCGACTTAGACCGGCCACGCCAAGTATAAAGCACCCTCGAAGCAAGCTTTAGTTTGTTTTGGCGGCGCACACTTGCATACGCAGTCCGCCGCTTCTCTCTCCGAGATGCTTCCGCTGCATCTCGCCAAATTTTAAGGGCCTTAGTCGCAGCGAAGTAAAAGTTGGCATCAATAGCCCACACCTGTAACTGGCGCAGCTCATTCATGTTCCGTGACCATGTCTTAAGCATGGCAGTTTGAACAGGGTAAGTATTTCTTTGGATAGCGAGTTGCTGAAGGCCCCTATTGACCTTCAAATTCGAAACCCAAATGCGTATAATAGATTGTTTGTCATTCTGCTCCCGAAACTGCAGTGCAGTAAGGCTACCAGCAGACACTATGCCAGCCGATCTCGCCGAGGTCAGTAGCATACGCTCAAATGTGGTCCGGACCATTTTTTGGTTTGAAAGGCGGCGTGCAAGGATCAGGCGTTCCGCCAGTACCCATTTATAGAGGGCTTGGAGGAGGTTCCTATCACTAATGCGCAGCTGCAGGTACTGACGTCTTATTCGGTCGTTCCAGGCTGTCCAGGCCTCCCTTTTTATCTTGTGGCGGTCAAGATCGCGGGCTTGTCTTTCTTGAGTAGTCCGCAGGCGCCATATATTGAATAATTTGACGAGAAGGCCATATCTGACCTTAGATTTTATATGCCTCGAAGACGGAAGTAGCGTATTAGCGTTACGCAAGTATCTAAGGGCAGTAACGCAGGAGGTCCTTTTCTGCATTAGCAGGCTTGTATCATTCATGTCGGTGAAGTCCCGCGCCTTCCTAGCCCATATGCCCCATATTAATCTCTTTGATTTTTCCTGGCGGCAATATTGGCCAACTGCGCCCATTTCTCTTATTGTCCTTAATTTAGTAGTCCACGAAACCATCTGCCTTCGTGTTGCCCTTTTCGCCCACCACGTAGGGGCCGTTCTCTCACGGGAGGAACGGAGCCAGAGCCAAAATACACGTGCTACAACGTTTCCGCGAAACACCGCAATGGAATAGTCAGAGGTCGAGGAAATAAATTCTTGGCGTCGTCGCCAGGCGCCGAAAAATTTCTTTTGGATGTGACGGCGGACTTTAAGTTCATTGACAGCTGTGATTTCCCGCCAAGCCTTAAAGAATCGGGTTCTTAATATGTGTCTTCGGGCCACTGAAGTCCGCTGGATTTCGTCCGATGCAGTCGTAGCCCAATGAGTAAAGCTTTTTGCAAGCAAGAAAATATCTCGGGCCCGTTTGGCACGGCGTTCAAGGTGAAAGAAAAAACGCTCCGTCTCGAGGACTCGACGTCCCTCACGAAGAGCAGTAACCCAAGTTTCAAGCCCTTGTTTCAGGAGAACATATCTATCTCTGCTCCTAGCCAGTGCTTCAAGGTTGCTATTCCCTGCAAGAACTTCGCTGGCCTTTTGTCGCCAGCATGCCAGTTTGTCGAGAAGTACAGTGCGGTTCCGGTTATGGAGAAAGAACACTCTTCTATTCTCGATGACTGCGCTGATGTGGATTCTGGACGCCGCCAAAGGTATAGGAAATATGTGCGTTTCTTGCAGATGGTCCATATTGTGGCCAATTGGCGCGAGTAGTTGTTGCTCATCCGTATCAAAGGGTATGCTGCCGATATCGTCCCCACCCCCTGTGTTTATTCTAGGTGATATAACCCTTCCTTGCGAAATTTGATTAGAATCCGTGCGTTGAGAAGCAGCAGATAGTCCACTAGTATCTACTTCTGTAGTCAACCAGGATCCAACTCTGTGGGCGTTATCATCTCGCCCGAAGGGTTTATGGGGATCGGGCAAGGTGGAAGTCGGGAATGTCGTAGGCGGCCATATGCTCTCGAGGATATTGTTGTCAATGAGTCCCGGGCGGGGCTTTGATTGGAGAGAATTGGATCGCGGCCGCTTGAGAATACCGTTGTCCTTTCCGCTCCCAATGGTCCAGATGGATGTTTCGGAATTCCGCCTTTTTGGGTGCCCGCCATCAGGTCTACCAACAAGACTGGAGTCGGACCTTGGCAGCATGTCAAAACTGGAGTCTTCGGAAACTCCATGGAGCGCGTGACGACCTTCCTCCTCGTCGATTTGATCGAACTGGATTTCGATGCCCATCTCCGAAAGCACATGCTCAAATTTGTTATACAGAGAACCCCCGCCACGCCTCCCTCCAACCTTGAAGATAACACGCGCATACCGGTTATCATGATCGGCATTAATGCCGATAGTTGGGAGTATCGCATAATATGCCTGGAATAGCGCGTTCGTTGGGATCCTTTCCGATTCTGGAAGGCTCCCAAGCAGCTCTTCGGCGTGTAAGACGATATCGTACAGGATGGCAACATCTACAATCGCAAAAGGAATTAGCTCCTATTATTATAGAAAAATCGGTGTGAATACCTTCGTTTGTATAGTACAGCTCCGGCTTCTTTGCAAGTTTGCTGTGGCTTATTTTGGAGGACATGAGCCAGAATGTCCCGCGACAAGTGATCAGTACAGTTCCGCAAGTTGATTCCAATTACACCACATAGTGCATAAATTAAACACAAAAGGGGAGAGTAGCTTCATGTAGTTTGAGGATTGCATGGCAGAATATCAACGTCTCTGTTTGTTTTGTCGAAGCGCGACGGTGCTCTCTGTAGGCGTTGTCGCGGAACTCACTGTTTGGCGTGGGATGGGGAACGCGACCGCGCTCATGATCAATTACCAGAGCGCGCGCCAAATAATTGCACGTGATATATTTTGTGTGGATAGAATCGATGAAACTACCCATCACAAATCGACTACAACAGAATTTCCCTTCTTGGGTCCAACACTTCTGAACGCACCCCAGCAGAAGCATATATTTCCTTTTAAGCCCACAATGCCAGGCAGGTCCAGACCTATCGAGACTTTCGCGAAAGCCGTTGCTCAGTGCTCAGGCCAAGTTCGTCCATTCCTTCACCGCACGTGATATTCTGTTAACATGATTTCCAGGCATCCGTTTATGGGAAATGCATAGTAGAGGATTACAATCATGTCCACAAGGACAAGTGTCTGAAAGAATTTTTACGTTTAAAGGATTGTTATGTTGTCAGTATTTCCTTGTGGTATGTCGGTATTGGCACAAGATATTGACAATAAGTAGGCAGCCTCGCGGAAGCCGTGAAATATTTGCAGGGCAAGAGAGGTTTCGCGTTTTTATAGAAACTAAACAGTACTATCACAAGGGCAGTAATGTATTGAAGGCAATCTACCTATTTAAAGGGTGCGTCTTATCATAGTTCTACCATACTGAATACGATCCTTTCGGTACCATTGAACCCACTCAAAGTTTGACCAACCTAAGCATGAAGGTTGCCTTTTGGATTTCCTGCTCCTCTTCCATGATAAGCTGCTCCGCGTTAATAGTGGCCACACCATCTACTTCCGTCACAACATGTTGGTCGACGGGCCTACGAAGGGCCTTTTCGATAGATTTCGCCTGGGTTTTGAATATTTGGGCGAGCCCAAGATTATCTGGGTCAGTAAGGATATTGTACTCCATTTTGACATCATCTGTAGGCTGGAGGCCTGCCTTCTTTCGCAGTCTCTGCACTCGGTTGATGATCTCGCGGGACAACCCCTCCTCTGCAAGTTCCGGGTACAATGCAGCATCAAGGATGACTAGGACATCCTCGTCTGTGTTTGTCTCGAGGTTTTTCGACGAGTCATCCTCCTTTAGGCTGCGCTTAACATGCAAATCTCCGTCTCCTAGCACGATTCCATCGACTGTAATCGTCTTCTTTGCGACGAACTGTTGGACCTCAGCGCTCGTGAGGCCAGGAAGCGCCTTTTTAACCCTTTGCACATCCTTTTTCAACTTCTTGCCCAATACTGGCCAGTCTGCCGAGACACTGTACTGCACATTATACTTTTCTTCGTCTGATGACAATACCAGGCTGATGACATTGAGTTCCTCAGTGATGTATCCTTCGAGCGAGCGGATATCTTCCAGGTACACTGGATCTGGATGTATAACAACAAGTGACTTTAGCGGCGTTTTCAGACCCACGGCTCGCCTTTCTCGCGAAACCCGAGCCAGTTCGATTACTCGCTGCATGCGTCCGACGCGACGCTCAACTTCTTCATTGAACAACTCGTTTCGGACATCTGGAAAGGGGAGGAAATGCACACTGCGATCGTCCTCTCCACGCAACTCCTTGGGGATGTGGGGCAGAAGGCGGCCGTAGATGTTATCAGTTATGAAGGGTGTGAAAGGGGCAAGGCCTTTAGTAAGGGTGAAGAGGACTTCGAATAGCGAGTTTAAGGCGTGCATGGTGTCATTGAGCCCAAACTCGCCCTTAAGACGCTTTCTGTTGAATCGAATGTACCAATTTGTCGTGGTGTCAATTAAGTCAAGAAGGCGTGGAACGACTGTGTACAGGCGATACGCTTTTAAGAAGTCAGTAAGGTACACTGTGAAGAGATATTTAACTTACCGGCCATTTCTTCGTTGACGAATTTGAGTAAACTTTGGCAGCTCGCCAAGATCCACTGATCCATCACATTTGTGTTTGTAGACTCGGAGGCTGGGTCGAAAATGAAATCAACACCTTCCACCTTCTTCAGCAGAGCAACTTGCCCTTCGAAAAACTTGTAGCTATTCCAAAGGGGTAGTAGAACCTTTGCAACTACCTCTTTTACACCAGCCTCTTTGAAGCGGAGTGGCTCAGCTCGTACAACCGGAGAGTTGATCAGGTATAAACGCAGCGCGTCCGAGCCATACTTGGACATAACAATAGTTGGATCGGGGTAGTTCTTCAGTCTCTTGGACATCTTCTTCCCGTCTTCCGCCAAAACTATACCATTCACAACACAGTTCTGGAAAGGCGACTTTCCAAAGAGGTGCGTTCCAAGCACAAGAAGAGTGTAGAACCATCCGCGGGTCTGATCCAATCCTTCCGCAATGAAATCTCCTGGGAAAGATGCCTTGAATTTGTCTTGGTTTTCAAAGGGATAGTGCTGGCTAGCATATGGCATGCTTCCAGACTCAAACCAACAGTCGAAAACTTCCTCGATACGGTGCAGAGTTCCTTTCCCCATTTTACTGGGAATGGTAATGTGGTCGATCTTGTCTCGGTGTAGATCAGTTATCTCGCCTTCATATCCGCTAAGCTCTTTGAGCTCTGCAATGCTTCCAATACACACTCGCTCTTCCAGATCATCACTGACCCAAAGTGGGATTGGCGTTCCCCAGTAGCGGTTTCTAGAAACATTCCAGTCTCGAGCATTTGCAATCCAACTTGCAAAGCGCTTTTCTTTCACGAAGGATGGGACCCAGTGGGAGCCTTGGATATTTTCGAGCATCTGCGGCACAATCTCAGGAATTTTGACAAACCAAGATGGTACAGCGCGATAGATGAGAGGCGTATCGGAGCGTGGGCACATAGGGTAACTATGCTTAATCTGAGAGTCAACAATCAGGCGTCCAGTGCCCTTAAGATACTTAATGATAGCTTTATCAGCAGCTTTCACATGCTGCCCCTCAAAATCTCGAACTTTTGATGTGAAGTGCCCAGTTTCATCTAGGGGGTTTGGTGGGCCACGGGACTTGTCAATGACTCCAAATTCGAGAGCAAGGTTGTAATCCTCCTCACCGAAGGCAGGTGCTTGATGGACAATTCCAACACCACTGTCATCAGTAACATACGTCGCGTTGAAGACACGGAATCCGTAGTCCTTAAATTCTTCGTAGAAATAATCAAACAGTGGTTGATATTTCCATCCCAGCATTGCACTACCCTTGATCTTTTCGATGATCTTGAACTTTGCTTTCTTTGGGTCTTTGTAAAGAGTGCCCAGGAGCTTCTCCAGTAGTATATAGTTCTTCCCCGACAGTTCGTCTCGGATTTTGATGTATTCGAAATCCGGGTGGGCGCAGAGGCCAGTGTGTGATGGAAGGGTCCATGGAGTGGTGGTCCAAGCTAACAGGGAAGTCTCTGGATCGTCTAGGAGTGGGAACGAGACGACAACGGCGGGGTCTTGAATGTCTTGGTAATTCTGGTTTGCCTCAAAGTTGCTGAGTGCCGTTGTGAGGACCGTTGAATAGGGCATAACGCGATACCCTTGATACACCGCATCTTTATCAAAGATTTGCTTGAAAACCCACCAGACAGACTCCATGTAAGTCGGGTCCATTGTCTGCAGCACAGTTAGCCCTCAAGCAACGGAGACCTAAATATATCCCATACCTTATAATCATTATCAAAATCAATCCATCGTCCCAATCGATCGATTGTTGTACGCCATTCTGCTGAATATCTCATGACAATAGCTCTGCACTCGGCGTTGTATTTGTCCAGTCCCAGTTTCATGACTGCTTCTCTACCGGATATTCCAAGCTTCTTGTCAATTTCGTGCTCAATCGGCAGGCCATGGGTGTCCCAGCCAAAACGTCTCTCGACATGGTAGCCTTTCATGGACCAATATCTGGGAATAATATCCTTGATTGTCGAGGCCAGTAGGTGCCCATAGTGCGGCAACCCCGTCGCAAAAGGTGGCCCGTCATAGAAAGTGTACGGCTTGCGTCCCTTGGATAGCTCGACCTTAAATTTGTCAACATTGCTCTACATCCTCATTGTCCATTTATGTTTGCTCACCTGTCTTTCAAATGCTTGGATCTCCTTCCATCGCTGTAACACAGCCTCCTCTTCCTTCGGGAAGTCGACCGACATGTTAAGCGTCCTTGATAGAAACGTCGCCTTCAGCTGTAATATGTGATGGTTGGGTTCCGGATAGAAAATGACCTTGATGGTGCAGAGAGTAGCTGCGCACCACTTTAGTAGTAGGAGGCAAAACCAAAGGTTGGTGGGCCAAGTTGTGATTGAGTGAACATGAGCACAAGTTTTAGGTGGCAGATTTTTCGACTCATAATTTGACTCACTGGGCTAACATCCCCAAAACAAACACAGCGCAGTGCATTTTTACAACTTAGCTGCAAACAAACATTAGGTTAGTATTGCTACGTCCAAAAGTATACTAACTACTATTCAATTATATTCCATGTCTTTACTACTATTAACCTGAGATGACTCTGGGCTCCTGAATTTGTGGTCAGTTCTCTGGGTTTATCGTGTGGGGGTTCCTTATCTACCCCGCCTTTAGGGCGAAATGGCGAGTACAACAGTGTTGAAGTCTTGAAGGCTGACTAATCATGATTTCGTCTGGCTTCATCCCATGCATATTTTGCATGGTTCAGATCACGGTACAGTAACCGACTCATCTGAGATCTTTTATTTGTCCTTGCACCACTACAGCGACTGGTATTACTCAGAAGGGCTCTATATGCACACCAGATATGATAACTGGATATGGCATACCACAATTGACAGCTCAAGGGGAAAAACAGAAAGTCAACCAAGCCAAATAGAACCAGTTGGCAATGTAATGCTCTCCCACCAACCTCGATTAACTCGGTATCAGCTCGCTGTCTGTTCAGGTTGACGAAGCTGTCAGTCCTTATCATCATCGCCTTCATCATCATTTTCCCCATCTGAAACGGCTTCCCCAAGCTCTCGAAGTTGTTCCTAAATGGGCGTTAGCTATTGGCCGATGCCAATGTAAATCACGACGAATAGGGCACAGTACCTTGTAGCGCGAAAGTTTATCTTCTGTATCCCCGAATACCATAAGCAGATCATCTAGCTCGGCCTGGACCGCTGCTTTTTGCAGCTCGCTTTCGGCTGCCAATGATTCGGCCTAGGCAAACTGTTAGCAGAGAGCTTCTGGAACCGGACAGTCTTGTTTACCTTTGAAGTTCGTTCATGGGCTGCCTTTTCGCTGCTTTCCAAATCCCTTGCTTTATCTTCTGCTCGCTGTACACGAAGTACCTGTTCCTCAAGTTGTGAGGAATACTCATCATGTGCAGTCTGTAGATCTTGCAGATGGTCCTTGCTGGCCTATTGGGTGTTAGCAGATAATTTTGGAAAGCTAATTTCTCTTACCTTTTCTAATTTAGATTGCAAGGAGGTTATGGTTTGCTTCAGATCTGCAATCTCGGCATCTGTCCTTCTTTTAACCCGCTCAGAGCTGTCTTCGGCAGCACGTTGTGCCAGATGCAACTTCTTCGCAGAAGTCTCCTCTGTATGTTGTAGTTCAGTCCTTAATTTACTAGTTCAATTAGTAAAGGTACTAAAATGGAGGAACAGCGCCGTACCTTATCTCTTGATTATGATTGTGCTGAAGCGTCTCGTTCATGTTTTGTAACTTCGCGGTGTCCTGCGTCGCTGTCTCTTTTGCTTTTCTGTTATCCGCCCGTTCCTGATCCAATTGCCTTTCTAGTGACAACAATGTCGACTGCACTTTCTCAAGAGTCTGCTCCTTTTCTTCTAACTGTGAACGAAGTGAATCCACCATTTCTCTGGAGATCCCTTTTTGTATGCCATTTGAGATGACAGGTATCTCTAGCCCAGGGTCACGATCAATAGCTCGTTGTATTCTACTGAAGTTGTCCTTCACAAAGTCCACAAAAACGCTGTCGAAGTACACATCAGGTAGTGTGCCAACGCTTGTTGATCCCAGTTTTTGTGGTAGAACTTCAAAATCGTGGAGCAATGGGTGTCTCCGGAGCTTGTATAGGCGATCAATATACTGGTCCCTTCCAAGCTGGGATACCAAAAGCTTGTGCAATGTAGGGCGGGACAGTGGCGAGTCCTTTGTAGAAAATTCATACACTATGCCGAGGAGCAACGCACACAATCCTTGGACAATCACCATATTCCTTTCCCCTTGCCCAAGAAGACGAACTAGACTCTGCACGTTGCTTCCTTCCCCAAGAAAATCGTTCACAGCATCAGGGTCTTCGAATAGCCATCCGCACAGAAGCATTAAGTAGCCCACAAGGATTCTTTCGTCGTCGCCCTTCTGCAGGCCGTTTATTAGATTTGCAGTAATAGTCTGTATGCATGTAATTTCTTCCTCGCCGGAAGAGGTGTCACCCTCAGCAATTCCCATAGCTATGGCCTTTGCATCGCCATCCTCGCAAATGAGGTGGTACACGATGACCGCAGCAAACCAGTATCTGTAGGGGTCGGTGGGTGCATCTCGATTAGTTGGCCTGAGCAGTGTCGTCAGAACGTTTGCTGTTTCGTCTGCGCCTGATGAGTGCCCCTCAATAGCCCGCCTGAAGAAGTGTTGTCTTATAGCCGGATGGTTATAGATATACGCTTTGATACACTCACAAGCTGCCAGCCTGGCATCAAATGCTTGTAAGGTTGGAATACTGAGCGTAAGATCAAGCAGTCCATCTATTACATAAACCTTCGTTCCGCGATCTTGTTGGCGGTTCGCATCGCCATTGGCGGCGGGGGCATCCAGCACTGCTGACACCTGTAATTGAGCAAAGGCTTCTTGGAGATTGGAATTTCCGCGAATGATATCGCCACAAGTTATGAGGGCCTACCCGATGATTAGTTGGTTGTCACATTTGGATAGGATCCGGAACAAGCTCACCTCCGACTTTATCCGCATTTCGGTTGACCGATCGAATGCCAATTGCAAGACGCTTTTAAGGACGCCATGCTGCCAGAAGGAGGCTTGGTTCGCTAGAGTTCCCGCAGCACCTCTCACAAGGAATAACCTAAGAACGGCAAGAAGAGCGTAGATGTTGCGGTTGCGTTGCACTTGAGCCCACTCGGCCACTGCTTCCTCCTGTTCCTCGGTTTCCAGAGCATCACTGAGAAGCCGCCCTAACTTTGGGGTACATCCAGTTTCTCGGAAAAACGACTGGTTTGAGACGTTCATACGAAGTAGATTGGCGAGGAGGATCAAGCAGTCTTCAACGACCCTGTCTCCACGGGACAGTGCGCCTTCCAGCTTTATAATGGTGAAGATCCTGTCAAAAGCATTTTCAAAAGCGACCAACTTTTGCAGTTCTGTTGAATGAGGAGTGAGGTAAGTGAGTAGGGTTAAGCCTTCATTTCTGATTACCTCGCGCCTGTCGTCTAGTATAGCCACTAATCGCGAAATTCCAAGAGGGGCGGTAAATATACATTCCTCCGTACGCTCTGACCTGGCCGACAGAATTTCTCCGAGCAGCTGCAGGGAATACAGTCTGGAATAGAAATCACTGCTTTCCAGCAGATCTAGCAGTATGGTAATGTTATCTTGGCGTTGAGTAAACTCGTCTGCCAACCACAACGAGATTTCTTCCGAGGCTTCTGGGCTGCCTTCATCGGGGTTGAAAAGCATTATAAGTGTTTCAAGCACAACCTTTACGGTGTCCACATCATCAACATCTTTGCCCAAGCTTCCAATGAGGCCTCGGAGCGCCCCCGAGGCCACTGACGCCGGAAATTGGCGTGCAAAGCTCCTCAAGCCAAGAATAGCATTCCGCCTATCTTCAAGGAGCGTCGCGCTCTGAAGCCGGCCACTGAAGACATTGATAGCATCAGTGGCTGTCTGTTTTGTGGGCCCTTGTGCGATTCCGAACATTTCTTCTTTATAACCTCGAAAAGGCCATTGAGTTCAATTCAATGTTATATTTCGTATGGCATATCGATTCGGGAAAGGCCAGTAATAGCGCCTCGTAGACGATGTAAAAGACAACAGAGTGGCCACGAACAGGGTTCTCGAATGACCCGAAAACACAATAAAAAACTGTATATCAGTCAGTCTCTTGTTGCTTACGTTCAAGAAACGAATTGGAATAAAACTTAGGCTCCCTACAAAAAGGCCTCAGCAGACTGACACGAAACTCCAATGTGCTTCTTGGTTGGTGGTTCGTTACGGTAGAAATCCAAAATTAAAGAGCTATTGAGGAGACCTGTCGTAATGAGCCGCAGCACACCCCAAAATTGGCCGTGCCTGTCCTGCATTTCGCGTACCTTGGTAGTTCGGCTGTAAAGAGTATGGTTTCAAAGGGAGGTTGCTGTTCTAAACAAATATGGGTGTTAATTTCACACACATGTAGCATATTCTAAATTCATAACAATCTAACATTTACCGAGGATAAACACATATATCTCCTATCTGCGGTTTGTAGTTTGCGCAATTGTTATTCGTGAGGCTCTCAATGTTAATCACGTGACGATGTCGTTTCTTATCGACAAGCGGCCGCCCAGACTTGTCGCATTGTTTGACGCGACTCGTAGGCTGATAAAAAATATCAAGGACTTCGGAGTCGCAACAGCACTCTAGTTCTGCCACTTCATCAACAGCGGTGAACTTCCGGGAAAATGGGTATTCCAGCAGCTTTCAAGTGGCTTTCCACAAAATACCCCAAGATTCTATCTCCCGTCATCGAGGATCATCCAAAAGATGTTGACAACGTCGCCATACCGGTTGATGCAACTCAACCGAATCCAAATGGAGAAGAATTCGACAATCTATATCTTGACATGAATGGAATTGTTCATCCATGCTCACATCCTGAAGATAGGCCTCCTCCGGCCAATGAGGAGGAAATGATGCTTGAGATCTTCAAGTACACCGAACGAGTGTTCAATATGGTTCGGCCTCGAAAGTTACTAATGATAGCCGTTGGTATGTTATTTGCCACAATACGCTTCTCCCTTGTAGCTTCATAGCTTGCTAACATAACTCAGATGGTGTTGCCCCACGAGCAAAGATGAACCAACAACGGTCGAGGCGTTTCCGATCCGCACAAGAAGCCAAGGAGAAGGATGAGGACAAAGCAGAACTACTGAAGATGCTGAGGTCTCAAGCCGGGGGCCAAGTCGAAGAATCTACGTCTGAGGCAATGGTCACAAAAACCTGGGATTCTAATGCCATTACGCCAGGAACGCCATTCATGGATATTCTTGCAGCAAGCTTACGTTATTGGACAGCCTATAAACTCAATACAGACCCTGCATGGGCAAAGGTCAAGGTCATCCTATCGGATGCTACCGTGCCTGGAGAAGGAGAGCATAAGATTATGCAGTTTGTACGATCCCAAAGATCTTCCCCAGACCACGACCCGAATACAAGACACGTAATATACGGCTTAGATGCCGATCTTATCATGTTGGGGTTGGCTACGCATGAGCCACACTTTCGTGTCCTGCGTGAAGATGTCTTTTTCCAGGACTCCAAGGCTCGAACATGTAGATTATGCAACCAGAAAGGACACGAAGCGAGGGAGTGTCGGGGCCAGGCAAAAGAGAAGGATGGCGAGTTTGACGAGAAAGATTCGGTTCAACCATTGAAGCCTTTTATTTGGCTACATGTATCAGTACTACGAGAGTATCTTGAAGCTGAACTTTACGTCCCTAACCAACCCTTTCGATTTGACTTAGAGAGGGCCATCGATGACTGGGTATTCATGTGCTTTTTCGTTGGAAACGATTTCTTGCCTCACTTGCCAAGTCTCGAAATTCGCGAGAATGGTATCGATACTCTAATGGCCATTTGGCGTGACAATATCCCTCACATGGGAGGCTACGTGACGAAGGATGGCCATGTCGACCTGGAGCGGGCACAATTCATTCTGGATGGACTGGCTAAACAGGAGGACGCAATTTTTCGCCGCAGACGCCAAACAGAAGAGCGTCGTGATGCTAATGCTAAGCGACGAAAGCTCCAGGAGCAAAATAGTGGGCGTGGCGGCAGAAACGACACTCCAAACAAGGGGAGGATCCCTGGTAGACCTTCGAATGCTCCGGTCGATTTCCCGCTTATAGTCCCTGGAAATGTCACCTCCAGCATTTCCAAGGAGGCTCGTTCTATCACGCACGAAATGGTCGTCAATCGCGGAGCCATCGACAAGGCGAATGTAGCTAATAAAAGTGCAGCGGCTGCCCTTAAGAGCCAGTTGGCTGGGGCAAAAGAGCCAGTGGAGGATACTTCTTCGGCCCCACCAGTTGCTGAGACTGTGGCAGCTGCTTTCGAAAATAACATTTTAGCGGGGTCGCCAATCTCAGCTCTAGGAAAGAGAAAGGCTGACCTGATCGAGGATGAGGGGTCCAACACGCCGGTGACAGATACGTCGGAACCAGTTACTCCAAGTGCTCCCGTTGATGAGGCTGCAGTCGACAATGTTCGCTTGTGGGAAGACGGCTATGCCGACCGTTACTACGAACAGAAGTTTAAAGTAGACCCGAGAGACACTGAGTTCCGTCACAAAGTTGCAAAAGCTTACGTCGAAGGCTTGGCATGGGTACTATTATATTATTTTCAGGGTTGCCCATCCTGGGAGTGGTATTATCCATACCACTATGCACCGTTCGCTGCGGATTTCGTTGGATTGGCTGATATGAAAATTGGCTTTGAAAAAGGCCGAATCTTCAAACCATTTGAGCAGCTGATGGGTGTCATGCCCGCTGCATCCAGGCACACTATACCTGACGTCTTTCACGATTTGATGACAAACGAAGACAGTGAAATCATCGAATTTTATCCTCCGGACTTTCCTATTGACCTTAACGGCAAGAAATTCGCCTGGCAAGGCGTTGCGCTATTGCCTTTCATAGATGCGAAGAGGCTTCTGGCTGCGATGGAGAAAAGGTATCCCTTACTACCTCCAGAAGTTGCGGCTCGAAATACGGTAGGGAACGATGTGTTGCTTGTGTCGGAGGCCCATCAAAGCCTCTACGATGACATTGCTACGCATTTCTACTCCAAGAAGCAGGGTTCCCCTCAGTACCAACTTAACCCTCGTATTAGCGAGGGTTTGGCTGGAAAGGTTGAAAAGAATGATGTCTACCTTCCCCATGGTTCGCTGACATATCCGCTGGATGGCAATAGCATGCCAAGCCTCGATGAGGATCGTTCAATCAGGTAAGTTACATCATAGCCCCCTTCTACCTAAATATGGCGTCTAACACGACTATCAGCGTCCATTATGATATGCCACGATCAACTCATGTTCACAAGTCAATGCTGTTACGAGGCGTGAAGTTTCCAACCCCCGCCCTCAACCAAGAGGACATCCAAGCTACGAAGGGCCGGGCGGCAAACGCAGGGAGAAATCCGGGTGGTTATTCCCAAAGGGGTCAATATGGCGGCAGGGGTCGTGGAGGAGGATCTCAGAGCTACGGGAATCATTCGTCAAACCCCTATCCAAGACAGCAATCTTCGTCGCGACAAGCCTATGGTAACCAGCCCGCCTACAACCAGTACCCCGGCCCACCACAGGGCTGGCAACCGCCACCACCGGGTGTAGGCGGCTTCGGCCGTAACCCGCCTCCACCTCCACCAGGGATGCAAGGTGCATACCCTCCAGGTCGTACGCCCCAAGGAGGACCCCCAAGTGCTCAGTACGGGTCACAGTATCCCGCGGCGCCGAATTACCCACAGTATGATAACAGTCGTTCAAATGGCAGTCACGGCAATGCTGGTGGCAGTCGACCAAGAGATAATTATCGGTATTGATTCATCTCAATCTTGTTAAGAGTAGCAAATCACCTGTAAAATTATACGATGTTTAAGACTAAGCTCGCGATTCTGAAGCAAATATAATCTTATAACTGCGCATGTTTAATAAAATGGATTCATAACGTTAAATAGGTGATAATTGGTGATAATTGGTGATATCATGTCACATAACCCCATATTGGAGAGTATCCATGTCTAGCTCCTGCAGGGTTCATGGACCCCAGATAGGTCCCGAGAACCGAGCGTCTAGCTCTAACGGAACATCATCTGCTGTGCCATACAACCTTGAACCTACAAATATATTCCACGCCCAGGGGGACCAGCCATCTGAGCAACTGAAACTCCGAAGGTTTACACGCACGCTGCTCATAGAAGTTCGCCAGTCTGGTCGAATTGTCGTCCGTCGTTGCTCCCCCCGCAACCCATTGTACGCGCCTAGTTACAGATGTAAAGACGGAACATACCGTCTGCCTCTTCAAAGGCCACGAGCTGTACTTTTCAGACGACAGACCTCCTCATGGCTATGAATGGGGACCTAAACCTGGTTGCTTCGTTGGTGGATCGCCTGGCTACTCGTGTACCGTTACCCCCTCGTCGGAATCCACAATTGCTAACTGAACGGAACAGCTGCCCCATCGGACTGGATCCAGCTTTCGAGACCTACGGAGCGACGACCTGGTTAGTCTCACAAGAGCAACACTCATTGAAGTTAGCAGCACATACCTCAGTACAGTTGCGGAATCTCTTGTGCTACTCTTGGAAGAGTTGACATCCCAGTACAAAGACCTCGATACGCACCCCCCACACGTCATTAACTCCGAGCTATACATTATCCATATCCTCGCAGACTGCTTTTCAGCACACTGGGATTCCGTGAATCGAGTACCGAAACGTCAAACAAAAACTTCCGATCAGCACTCTATCCTCCGGGGTGCATCCCCTGTGGTTCAGGGTGACAGTGGGCGTGTGGACAATCATAGCAGCACGGATGAAGACGAGCCATCCCCAAAATCCGTCACCAAACGCCTAGTGTTGCCGAAACCATTAGATGATATACTGGCAGGAAGGGTCCTTGAAGCGGTCAAGATTTTTTTGGCTCCTTACCCCGAACAATACACCTTGCCCGCATCCACCATTCTTGAATACAGCAATTGCAGGCTTGCACAAACCCCACCATGCCGACTAGATAATTCAGATTCAAAGAATAATTATGAGAAGGGGCCAGGTCTTTATTCTACGGATGGTACGTTACAAGACATCGAAGCCCATGCAAGAACCATCATAGAGTTCTTGTCGGCTTCCAACTGGGATCTATTTTTTGAACATTTGAAAACCTCATTTCGGTTACTCCAGGTTGTATTTCCTTTGCAAGGAAATGGCACCCAAGCAGCCCCCGTGCTGGACGATGACAGAAACGCCTTGGCTACATTGCGCATAGTGGCATTCATTTGGGTGGACAAACGGAAACTCAGCTTGGTACTGTCGGAACTATGCAGTTGTTTTTTTCACTTGCGAAAAGCGTTCCAGAGTACCCTAGGGCTTGCCTTGCCTATCTTGATTCTGAGATGGGTAGAGCAAAACCCCGAAGAGTTTGTCCTAATGCATAATTCGCATAGCAAAATTGACGGGGTTGACCGCCTTTTTGATATTGCAAATGGAATGGTTGATAGCAATAGGTGGAAGGCTGTTCTTTACCCCTTTCAAATTTTTCTTTTATTTTTAATACCGGATGTCTTCGAGGTCGCGACAAGCATGCCATCTACAGGTAGATATCTCGAAAGCGGCAGCTTGCCCAAAGCCAGTAGCGGGATCTTCAAAAAGGTGTCCTTTTTAGAGAGCCTCCGAAAAGCTCTGCGCAATAAAAACCCTGCCGCAGCCTACTGTCTCATATCATTGCTCCGAATCTCAAGGCATTTTAGCCTCGAGGGTAATGACTCGGCACTGCTCAGTTATGCATTGGACGTACAAGAGGAGGTGCGAGATGCTCTGTTCAGAAAGAACATAGCTGGGAGCGAAGGGCCCGTTTTCGACAACGGCCTCATGACCGCAGCTTTCGTGAGCCTCACTCATCTTAATTTCGAATCCTGCAACGAAAACATTGCTCCGCAATGCCTCTCTCCAAACGCGCCAAACAATTTCAAACTAGCATTTGTGTCAGCTTGTTCTAACCTAGCAAAACTACCAAATGCGCATATATATTCGGAACTATTTGAGAAGACCACAGCTCTTATTAGAGATCACCTGAAGGTAACTAAAGCCCCGGGTTCGGAACAACGCTTGCTAATCAGATAAGGATCATTCTCGTGAGCCCTATGGAGCTCCAAAATCAAGCTCGAATTTTGCAGAAATGACATATCGATGCTTGGACTTCCTCAATGTTCTCCCGTTGACACTTTTTGGCGGAGCGCCCTTAAACCCTGTTGACTATGAAGTATTTTTTCAGGGAAACTTTGCTATCCTTGTCGGCTGCCTTGTAGACGAAGATCCGAAAGTCAGACGTATGGCTGGTTCCGTGACCAGGAAATTGCTGAAAAATGGTTCTGTCTTCTTGCTGCACAGGGGAGCAACCAAAGATTCGGGTTTTTTTCCCGCGAATTTTTGGAGGACAACGTAAGAAGCCTTTCGCGTGCGATTCTATTGATAACTAACCGAGTCCTCAGGTCGGCGGTCCTTCTCAATGTCCTAGAGCATGCAGCCAAACTGGGCAGGCGCGGAGACTCAGTTTTATCATTTATACATGATTTTGTTGAGTCTAGGGTGGAGCTGATCAGGTCCGCAAAAGTTTGTGGAAGTTCCCCAATTGACAACTTGCCTTTGCTAACTGATGCTTGCAGGATGACCTTATATCTCAAGCGGAAATCCCTCAGCGCCTAGCATCATTGTCCAGGCTTGAAACATACTTCTTGGTACGCCTTTGCTCTGCAGATATTGAGATTTGCCAAATTGTGACTGTTTGCGTTGGGCTCCTTTGCGAAGAGACGCAAATGGTTGATGCCGCCTATGACTCCTCCAAGTCTCCGTCGACCATTATGAGAAACATTGAGGTATATCAGGATTTATCCTCTCGGGATTTTCACTTTACTGGGCTTGTCGCTTTCCAGAAACGCCTACGCTCACTTTTGCGGCAAATGAAACACCCCAGCGCTGCAGTTTTAAGCGCCTGGGAGATTGTTTTCGGCAGGTGGTACGACCTATCGAAGCGGGCGTCTGCGCACAGACAAGACGAAATTCTTGACGAAAGATCTCTGGTCGAGTGGCGCAATTGCTCTGGCTTTCTTGCTTCCTTGGCTGCTTTGTGCATTTCAAAGCAGACCTCTTCGGTAATCGAGGAGTCTGGCCTTGCAGGCCTAAAGTGGATCGACCGGCCTTCACAAGACAGCTATGACAACACCTTATTAGATCGGTACATGACGCAAAGTGTTCAGCTTTTGGCCTGTAGCAATGCCCGTATCCGCGAAGCTATGAGAGAGGTATTATCAACAGAGATATCGCCTTCGTTGTACCTCCCCTTGTTCAAAACCCTCGAATCTGAACTTGAGACGCTTTTTGACGGGCCGATAGACACTGCAAACCGCTTTTCTGACTCCAGAATAGCATTCGCTGAGCAGGCCGCGGCGTTATTGAAGACAATCATAGAGAGGCTTGGCAGCCCCGCGGATATGGGTGCCGCCCTGTCTGTTGATATCGGTGCTCTGACCCTGAACTTTGCCAGGTTTCTCAACAGCGTCAGCGAAGGGCTGCATACCCTAAGGATCAAGATCAAAGTGTGTCAGTTGTGCGAAGTTGTAACTCGCAAAAAAGAGCTTCTTAATCTGCGGCATGATGTTCGGATTAGGAACCAACTTCTAGAAATCATGTTCGGATGGATTGCTCGGCCGGGTTCTCCCAAAACCGATAATGCCGCGGCGATGGTGGACGGCATCCACCGGGATGACGCATTAAAACTTCAGAGGGATCTAGACAGGGCCTGTCTGAAGGCTCTGTCTGATTTGACGTTTCGGCTCCCTCTTCAGCCCCCTGATGGGCAGACTGATGCCGATACGAGCGATTTAAAATCGGAAATGTTTCATACATATTTCAATAGATTTCTATCGCTTCTGAGTTTTGAACCCACGGATCAGGGAAAAAACGATATCGCATCTAATTTATCTACCAAGGAGGACACCCTGTCCATTCGAGAGCTGGCAATTATCGCACTTTCAAACCTCCTGGGCGCAAACATCGACGTGGGTCTCAAGCACTCCCTCGGAATAGGCTATCACGAAGACTTAGAGATCAGAACCGCGTTCGTAACCGTACTTTGCAATGTCCTGGCTCAGGGCACAGAGTTCAATAACCTCTCGGACGTTGCTGTCGGAGAGAAATACGACGAGTTAGTCGAGGTAAGTATTATCCATTGCCGAATTTACAACATTCTAAAATTTTGTCAGGTTTTAATCAATGATATGACTTTAACTATTGCGCTCTGCGATGCCTGTCCCAGTAACGAAGTCGACGAGTTGACTATGTCACTTTTGAATATCTTTGACTCTAGGGGGCTAGGATTCATTCTTTTGGAAGAATTGATCAAGCACGAGGTTGACAACACAGGTAAGCGGCCCCTTCGTGGATAAAAGATTGTATTCTAAATCGCCACAGAAAATGAGGCCGAGTTACTCAGAAGGAACTGTGTTACCACGAAGATGCTATCTGTGTACGCACGTTGGAAAGGTTCATCGTATTTGAAATCGACATTGCAAAAAGTTCTCGAACGCCTCATCGTCACGGCTCAAGACCTTGACCTGGAGCTCGACCCTTCCAGGACGAGTTCCCCAGAGGAATTGCAGCGCAATACTCTCCAACTGAGAGTTGTCGCTAAAGTTTTCATTGACGACATTTGCAGCTCAGCCCCAAATATTCCCATTTCTTTCAGGAATATTTGCAGTATTGTGATTATACCCAAACGACATTGAATATCGTCAGTTGCTAATAAACTACTTTAGATATCCTCCTCTGTCATGACACGTTTTCCCGATGCAAAGTTTACTGCCGTGGGCGCTTTCATTTTCTTGCGCTTCTTTTGCCCTGCCATCGTCGCTCCTGACGTCGAGGGGTTGATTAGCACCGCGCCATCGAAGGAAATGCGCCGTGGGCTGCTTCTTATTGCCAAAATTATTCAAAATCTCGCAAATAATGTATTGTTTGGCGCCAAAGAGTCATATATGTTTCCCCTGAACGATTTTCTTACCCAGAACATATACGAGGTGACAGCCTTTCTCCGGACAATATCGGTGAGTGCTATTTTATTCCACTGGACAGTTTGTCTTACTGACACACACCAGGTTGCTCCTCATGTAGAATCCACTGGTATCGAAATGGAGTCATTTGATTTTGGGTCCTGCGTGGCCCTCCACAGGTTTTTCTACGATCACTGGGACCATGTGCGGCAAAAACTAGTAGCCCAGCAGCGCAAGGGTTCTCTTCATTCTCCCCATGAAATAGCACAAGGTCGTCTCCCAGTCATAGAAGCACTTCGGAGTCTCATCAGTAACCTCGGCCCACCACCAATGGATATCTCGTGGAACAGACCAATGATTTCTATGAACAGTCCTCCCTCATACTCGAGATTTCAGCATTTTATGCTGAGGCATGCAGGACGAAGCACCGAGTCGGCTATTTCAACTCGAACCGTATACGATGGTGGCGAGAGCAAGGTTGGACTGATCTTCTCGGCACGCCTGCAGTACTGACATATTTCCAGGACGGCTTGTCAATGATATGCATAATTTTGCGAAACATCGATGCCGAAACGAATGATTATGATCTCTTGCTCTATTGTTACCTGAAGGTATGATAACACGAAGGGGGGGGGTTACTTCCTGCAAACTCACACAACCAATAGATTGCTAGCCGCATGTGGCACCGGCCATTTGGGATAATGATTGATGCAACATGCTATAGCGGGCACAACGAGCCCCAAGATGCGTTATTCAAGAAGCTTGATCTGCTCACTCCCACGGAATTATCGAAAAATTTGTCGTGTGTTTATGTGTATAATATGAACAGTGCGTTCAGGTAAGGGCCACAAACCGCTTTTTATGGCCGCGTGATGCTAATTCGTCAGGAAATGCTTCCGGCGCATACTGCGTTTGTCTGCAAAGAATGAGAATAGTGCATTCCATCCTAAAAACGTGGATTACCACCTTATTGGCAGTCTTCAAGATCTCCAAACACACTTTCATCTGAGCCAGCTCCACCTACCAAAGGAAACCATCAGCGTAGTCACCGACACAAGATTTGTCTTCCAACCTGTAACGAGACTTTCGAAGACAAAAGGCAAAATTGAGGTTATGATACAAGTGGGTAGCCAGTTCGTGCAGGTAACGACAACCAAGAAGCAAGAGATTGTTCCTGGCCTTAGGCTTCATGCCACCGTGAACGATATATTTCGTCTAACTGAGGTTGATGAGGCTCCGACATCAATACAAACTGAAGATGACTCCGCCTTTGGACTTCGTGCAGACAGCGGCAAGATCGTCATGTATTTTACAAGTCCGAGGAAGTCAGATGTTATCCAGGCTATTCGTGGTGCCAAAACAAAGTACTCCAAGGATTTGAAGCCCAGCCAGCCATTTGAGCGACTTATCCGGCCACAGGATATTCCGGGGACGCTCCTTAACATCTCATTCACAAATCTAGCAAGCCTCGATCAGAATCTTCGCATCGCAGCATACAATCTCCTCTGCGCACTCTGCCAAACTTTCAAATTTAGCGTGAACTCAAGCTTCATGGCCTCCAAAGGTGAGACAACTATCTGGCTTCAATACTTTACATGTGCGTCCGTCTAACATTCATAGAACTATCCATACCGCCAAGTGCATCCCATTTCATAGTCAACGTTAGCAGGCAACTTGCCGCTTCTGAGCCTCAGCTTACAGCAGATTTCATGAATGAGTTTTTTGTTGGCTGGGAGAGTTTCCCCTTACAACAGAGGCCATTGAGTTTGGCTTATCTATCACCTTGGTTGTCGGGGCTGAGAAGCCAGGTTCTGGCAGTTGAAATTGACGGCGAAAAGGCGAGAGAGCGTATAGCTTCGATCTTCAGGAAGCTGATAGATGTCGCCGTACCTGACTCCACCCTCTGCATAACCCTGGAACAAATAATTTGGCCTGTTATTTGCGAAGATGAAATCCTAACTGATGTCTTGGTGGATGAGATTATAAAGAGCGCGCTGACATCCGGTAACAACGACAACCGTATTTCACGCCTTGGCTCGATTATCGCATCCCTCCAGGTTGTGACTGTTAGAGGCAAATTGATAAGCAGATTACGAAAAGCGCTCAACCGGACTTCTCTCCGACCTACGAGGCTATTGCCCGAGAATTCAGTGTGGGACGAGATATGCATACTCCTGCGACTCTGCCTGGCAGCATCGTTTAATAGCGGTGTGCAGGCACACCTATATCTTCCCGAGATATCTCATATCATCACCATGCTGGCAAACACCGGCCCGGCACAAATTAGGCTGGTGGTCCATGGTCTTTTGGTAAATACGGTTCACATCTTGTGCACTTGCTTTTCAACAGACGAGAGTAAGCTCGTGCGGCTTAGGGTGATTCTAGCGTCACTCTCTGATCCAAATACTGGCCAGCAAGCAAATCTCAGCGGGGTAACTCGAGAAGGCACCACTATTTCGCACGCTCAGGATCCAACATGGCAAATACTGAGCTCAACGGAGGCCCTTGCAATACTTCTTTCGGAAGTAAGCAGTCTTGCAGCGCCGTCGGTTGATCTCGCAAACGCCTGGCGCTCGCGATGGATGAGCCTTGTAGCCAGCACAGCATTCCAAAGCAATCCAGCTATACAGCCTAGGGCTTTTGCCGTTATGGGCTGCTTAGCACGTGAAGATGTGGATGACGATCTCCTTTATCAAGTACTAGTTGCTCTCAGGAAGAGCGTAAACCGCTTTGCTGACGAAAATGACAATGAGATGCTCGTCTCTATTGTTACGTCTCTCACAAAGATGATGGAAAAACTCCCCACGACGTCGCGCTATGGGTTACAGCTCTTTTGGTTGGCTATGGCGCTCGTGAGGCTTGTCCCTCTCAATTTATTTTCCTGTGCCGCTTCCTTTTTGGAGGCCGTCCTCATCAACATTAATACATCGGGGGACTTGAAGGGAGGCCGTATGGTGCCTGTGCTACTACAAGGAAGATTGGCTCTTGAGGATTCAGCCTCGCAGCTCGATGAAAGCTACGGCATACACTTCAACATCGACAACTTTCACTTTGCGGTTTGCGCGTCTTTGGTTAAAGGCCTTACTGATACTGTGACAAAGGCCACGACTGTCAAGGTCCTCTCTACGTTTCTTGAGATTGCCAGCTCTAGCGCGTTAGGAGGGCGCAAATTCCCGGAAGATTTGAGCTGCCTCCCATACCTAGGTTTGGTCATGTCCCGAGCACTTACTACGGAGGAAGCGAAGGGTAACCTTTGGCTTGCTGGGATCAACGGGGACAAGAGCCGCAGCCCGGAAGACATCCTTGCCATGATAAACCTGGATACCATCAAGGACAAGGAACTGCTGTTGAACACGGCTATAAGCCTTGTTGATTTTCGCTATCTAGAAGATAGCGTTCAGAATCGGGGATTGCTTTGGATGAACAAGGTTGCTATTGTCAGACCCACTGTAATACTCCATCTGTAAGTTACCTTTTATCTCTGCTTTGGCCTCCACTCTATCGTAGTTTCACTCATTGGCTAACCTAAGCTAGTTCCTGTCCTATCCTCAGCATACTGGATGAAGTGCTGTTATCAAGCCAAAATTCTGTGACTCTCAAGTCGGCACAGATGCTTTTGCGAACCTTGACGACAAATCCAAAACTGTCTGACACCGTTGACACTGCCCAGTTGTTGGAAGACGTCCTTGAAGACATCGGCTTCGGTGGGCTATGGGTGTCTTCTACGTTCCACAGCTCAGCTGAGCGAGATGGACATTGCACAGTCATGACTGACAAGCTCATCGAAGTAAGCAATACATCATATTTGTTCAGTTGATCCCTGCTAACCGTCGTGACACCAAAGCTCATCATCACATAACGCTCGGAACAACGACTGTGTTTTTAGCTACTGAGCGGAGATACATATAAAACGATGAATGACATTTATGAGAACCACGGCTGTAAAGATTAATCGATAAGTATATATATATATATGACCGTACTATACCCTTGATGCATTGCTTTCGCTCCTCGGGCGAATCCTAGAAGTTCAACAGCATCTGCCACGGGCGTATACGATGCATGTTTAAAACTAAGTAGCTGGAATAGTTAGGTTATAGTAATTAAATATTGGTTAATATACCTATGCTGTGAAACGCTGTACCTCTGTCTACGCCTGGCGTACATCGTTCCAACTGGGATGAATATGCACGGGTCATGCTAAGCCGCTACAATATAATACTACTCTAAAGGGGGCTGCAATTTCAAGAAAGCGCGCCTCCCCAGAGGACGGATGGATAGGAGGGTCCAGAAACAGGAGCTGCTGTAGTAATGAAATCCCAGTTTCTAGGCAGCAGCCTTGGTTCGGAAACTATGGCGTTGGCAGAGCAAACAAATAAAAAGCTGACACCCCAGGTATTATGCTGTTGATTGCTGCGCTTGTACAGATCCGCACAAACTCGCTATATCAGCTACGTATTATCTATGGTACTACAAGCTACAAGCCTTGTTGCGTAAGTCCATTTAATTGCAAATCATAGACTACCTGTAATAAAAATCTATGATTCAGGCGGCAGCGGATCTAAAGAGAGGCATAATACTAAGGCAGATGCTTTAGCATCTTAAACTGCGCAGCGATAGCTATAACATACAGCCCATTTGGAATTTAACAGTTTATGATTATCTGGTCCTGTCACTGTCATAAGGTATAGAGATGTTGGAGTTTATAAACCAGCCTAAGACTACTTACTGCAATTGTGGGCGTTCCACTTTTACATAGTTCAATGGTTTTGACAGGAGATCACATCCTATTAGCCATAAGCAGGAGCTCTAGACAGAGAACGCCGGCGTTTTGAAAACAGAGGTTTCGATATGGAACTCCTCTCAAACACTCACAGAAGATCTAGACAGGAAGCAAGTCGCGGCGGCGCTGCTGGTCGCTCTTATACATACAGTATTCGGTCTGCATGCATGCTATATTTGTGACGCAAGCCATAAACGAGTCACCTAACGCAAGGCAGTTCGGAAAAGGATTGTGGATTCAGTCATCGTAGCGGTTACCTTACCAGGAAATAATGTTGTGATGCTGCTCAAGGGAATCATACGTAGTATATTGTCAAATATTGTCAAAAGTATGCCCGTCTGCTACTTACATGAGCTAACTACTTACAATATACCGCAGTCAGCAGCGACGTTAATTCCAGTCCTAGGATATACCACTTTCATGTTTGCAACTTATTTGATGTCTAATGTTGTTAAGCCGCTGTTAATGAATGTCTAAACGGCTAATATCTGAGTGGCACTCTAGATATTATCACAAAGTTAGGTGGCAATCCAGATATTCTTCATATTTTGGGTGGCAACTCAGATATTAGCCGATGTCTAAATGGTTACTATCATAATTTACGGCGCCGCATAGTTTATCTAGAACTCATGGCAATTTAGAACCTATAGTAATTTAGAACCTATGGTAATTTGGAACCTAACGTAGGTCGTGGCGTAACCGCTACCATGGCGTAAGCGACAATTCTGGATACC
>JPJW01002352.1:0-11657 GCA_000750755.1 Pseudogymnoascus sp. VKM F-4513 (FW-928)
ATAACACAGAGCGCCCCCCCCCCTCGAAAACCGCATAAGCTCTCGAACAGCACACCAACCACCCACAACACAGAACGGGACCGGCAATACATCAACGCCCCTGAATATCATCATCACCATGTTGTCTAGCTCGATATCTCCTGCGAGTATCGCCTTCGCCATGTTGTGCAGCCTATTACCTCTCACCCTTGTCGATGCCATGGCAGCCAATCCCTCACTTCAGGAACGCGCTATCTCCGGCTGCTATCCTGTTGCGCCAAATAACACCGGTGGCACTATAGTTCCAGTTAAGACTGGTAAGACACCTCAAGGCTTCTATTCCGCGCCCCGGGGATGGAACTCCTGGGCCATACAGATCAACCCAAAGACGACACCTAGCGCACCGTCCGATCTATCTCCCTTGACCAACCAGGCGTTTATCATAGAGCAGTGCAGTGTCCTCGCTGACCCCGACATCCTGGCCGCTGGATACGACCTCTGCAGCCTTGATGGTGGCTGGTATGGTAACGTCACAGACCAATACGGCCGTGTTACTTATGACGACACTCGATTCGATATACCGAAGTTGGCTACCTACCTCCACAGCAAGGGGCTTAAGCTGGGCCTCTATAATATGCCAAACCTGCCATGTGAGGCGGCTGACAAGAACATCTATGGCCACGATATTAAAGTCGGCACAACTTTTAACGGCGTCGAGGATAAATATGGGCTGTGCTACTTCAACTACACTCACCCAAACACCCAGCTCTACCATAACTCATTAATTGACCTCTGGGCATCCTGGGGCGCCGACATGATAAAGCTGGACTACATCACGCCAGGGTCTAATGTGGGGGACTACGGAGTACCCGCAGACACCAGCGGCGCAGCAATAGCATACCACCGAGCCATTATCAACAACGGACGGCAGATCCGCCTTGACCTCTCCTCAAATATATGCCGTAACGAGCCTTACCTAGAAATCTGGGAAGGCACCTCAGACAGTATCCGACTAGCTGTTGACATCAACAACCAACATTCCACCGCCTTTGTTGGTATGTGGAAGGTTCAAGGCACCATCGAGCAGTACCGCCTCTATATCAACCAGCTAGTTCTCGACAAAAAGCTCATGATCGCCCGCCCGGACTTCGACAATCTGTTCGTTGGCAACCAAGCTAGCGTATCCGGCATCACTGACGGCCAGCGCATCACTATCATGAGCCATTGGATTGGTGCCGCCGCCAATCTCATCATAGGCTCTGATATGACAAACCTCGACGGTCTCGGCAGGAAGCTTCTCACCTCAACTACCGCTCTCCAGGCTGCAGATTTCTGCGGCAAGCTTCCAATGCAGCCGCGCAACCCAGGTACGGGTAGTAACCAGGCTAAGCAACTTCAGGCGTGGGTAGCTGGCCCTAGCACCATTGGACAAGCGTATGTGCTGTTGACGAACCTAGGCCCAGATCTAGGCAGAGGTGGCTATGCTACCGTTGCCACTGGTGCACAGACCGTGTCAATAACACTATCGGATCTTGGCCTGACGGGTTCTAAGTACTTAGTGAGAGATGTATGGTCTGGGAACTCTACTACTGTGGCGGCCGGGGGTAGTCTATCCGCGGTTTTAGGCGAAGGAGAGTCCCAATTCCTACGGCTAACTTTTGCTTAAATTAGAGAGTTAGTCTAAAATATTAAGCACCTAGAACACTAGCGGACCGATAGATTATAGTCAACATATACTACCTGAATCTCTGCTTCCTTACGGCTCTCGTAGTCTCTCTTGTCCTACTTTCTTTATCTTAACTTCGCAACTCCTGCTTGAGATCCTTTTAGGCACCTTTTCGCAGGTACTTTCAGTTCACGTTAGAGCCCTCATATGTCCTTTCCGATATGCCGTCATCGGAATGGGTATATTTCTTCGTCCTCGACGTAGAATTTTCATTCATCTTCGTTATTACAATCGCGCTCGAGCTCCGCCACCATTATCATGAGATTTGTCGTCCTTAGGGTCGGAGACGTCTTTGTCGAAGTAAAACGAGGGCTAATTGTAGCGTTAATAAAATCAAAATGACAGAGGAAGCGTGTACGTTGGGGGGGAGGGAGCACTAGGCTAGGGAGGATGATCGAATAGGTATATAAGATATAGGGTTAGACTCATTTAATAGCTAATAATATAGATTAGGTTCTAACCTAACTAACATGTATTAAAACTATAGCGAAGAACCGTTCTTTAGGTCCTCTGTGACCTTCTTTGCCACTAATTGATGAAATGGCTGTGTCGGGTGAAGATTATTAAGCCAGAGATATTCGTTACTTGCAAATTCGCAATCGTCTAGTTTAGTGTCAACTTCATCGGTGCCATCTTGATATGCACTACAATACGACAAAGTGTCCTTATAACCGGCCGTCAAAGCGAATCGGCTAGGCCTGCTAATGACAGTGTCCATTAGGGTATAGACATCGAAATGGAATACTGTTGTGTAGGCAAGGTCGTGGTTGACAGCATTAGCAAGCTGGAGCATCCGTTTGTTGTAGTCTGCTACGGCTGCAGTCATGGCTGGAACCCGTGTAGCATTGGCACTGGATCCTGTAACTCTGGGAGACCGCTCGAGGGGTGGTGCATTGATGAAGACGAATTGTCTCGCTCCCGCTTCATGCATGTCGTTAACTAGTTCACGAAGTCTGATGAAAAGAGCCGGATGGACGTCGTCGCCGAGGTACGAGTTGACGAGGTCATTGATTCCAATCCAGATCACAAACAAGCTATTTGTCTCGTCGAAAAAACCTTCTTGGCTACCATACGCTGGCAAAAAGCCGTCATTCAGCTCCCCATCGACGTCTCTGCCAGTAGAACCAGTGACAATGTCTCCATCGATAGTTGCACCGCTAAGCGCGAAGTCGTAGGTCCAAAATAGAGACGAATTGTACGTGCTTGTCATATAATGAACCCAGTTCAGGCCATTGGAGCTGGTAGATCCAGTATTCCCGAATGGATTCGAGTCGGATGGCTGTGTTTTCGTGACTTCGAAGCCAATTCTAGACCACGAGTCGCCGCTAGTGCCGTTAGAACGGCATCACTTGAGGCACATTAGAGACCAAAACTTACAAAATAAAAGTTTTTTTGATCTTGCTGAAGCCGAAGTCTCGAGAGACTATTTCTGACGAAGGGAGAGAGTAGGCAAGTGGCAAGAGCCATACAAGCCAGGAGCAGGCGGAAATAAACTTCATAGTAGTGGATAATTGGACCGAAGATTCAGGGCGATATCGAGTGACTGTGAGTAAAGTGTCATTAGGAGCGTTATAGAGGGATTTTCAAATATATATAGAAAGATATGCAACCAAAAAGTACCTAGAAATCCGCAGTATTCTCTTGATCTCCAAGGACAATTACATGGCCGGCCTCGGGCCTTAACGTCCGTCTGCTGATATCGGCTTCCAAGATGATTTACACCAATCACCATCCGATTGAGCCATTGTCTACTATACCATTGGGATCGGAGACATGGAGAAGCGGGCACTCTCTTAGTCCGGACATTGAGGAAAACGGTGCGGGGAAGCGAGAATAGAAGTGGGTAGTAGGGAAAATCAATAGACTTCCCCAGGATGGAAAGGGTCCCTGCGCGCCAGCCTGGGATTCGGTCTATCGGTGGCGGACAGACATATTGCGAGAGGACAATCTAGCTCCGGGCCAAAGGATTTGAATAAAATTATTGTGATCTCATGGTGATATTCTATTCCGAGATTTACTGAGTAATTTAGGTTTTAAACCAACATTTCCCTAGCTATAGTAGAATAAGAGCAGACGTCCCTTTAGTGCCATCCGTCCGTCGTCGTGCTGATGGGTTCGTCCCACCACAAGATATCTACGAGTTCTGTAGTGGAGCAACCGGACAAGAACCCCTAGTAGTCTGGTACCATGGCGGCGGATTCTGTCTCGGCGATGCCGCCTTTGAGGAAGATCTCTGCCAGAGACTGTGTCGGGGTCTAAACGCAGTGGTTGTGAGTGTGAACTACAGACTGGCACCCGACTATCCATTTCCCACGTCTATCAATGGCTGCTGGGACTCTTTACAGTGGGTACGTGCGAGGAGTAGAACAGGAGAAATTTGTACGGTGGTACTGACAATGGCTGTAGATTACGTCTCGTTCTCGGAAATTGAGAGCAGTTAAGAAATCCGGGTTTATCCTCAGCGGCAGCAACGCCGGAGGAATATCTGCTCAGTTCTGAGCCATCTAGCTCGAAACGCAGGCCACATTCACATTACGGGCGTCTATCTCGGGATGCCCATCGTTGTACACCCAAGAGCCGTGCCGGAGATAAGCACTTCTCTCCCAAGCTGAGCGCGAAATTAAATGCCGCCTCTTAGGGCAGTGGGTTTCAAGGGACAGAATACGCGAACAGCGATGAGGGGTATAGCTATAGATCTCTATGACCCTGGAAGGCCCTGTTTATGAAGAGTGGGGTATGGTGGGGAGGGAATTGGGGTGGGGTGCGCCGAGATACCCACAATACCCACATTTACGGCCTCGGTGAACCTTACCCCGATTCCTCGTCTGGCAGACATTGCCGCCGCTTTACGCTGGCTTTAAAACTTGAAGATGAGCTGCGACACAATTGCTGGCGACGCTTCTAGCCTCCTGGCTAAATTACTCGTTATAAATATCTTGCTACAGGACTAGGAGCACGGTCATCAAATGCATGAAACCTGCTCTTACTCAACATCCGCATAAACTTCAACATTGAAAAGACCACGGATAGGGACGAGGAAGCATTGAGAGGAAAGCCAACTGACAACTTATCCATGATGAAGTTCTCACGGTGTGGTATTCACGGATTTCACGAAACCCTAGGCGTTGATGTCGATGAGATCCGCTTCTACTGGGCTCTGATTAGTTCGGATGAGTCTGCCATTCAAGCAGCTTACCGCATCACGGTTTACCTTGACCAAGAATCTATCAACCTTTCTCCAACCATTGCTTGGGATTCGGGAAAAGTCAACAGCAATCGTCAGAGAAATGTCGTTTGCAAGCCGGATGGGGGGTTCAAAGCCACATCCGCCTACGGTTGGACTGTAACTGTGTGGGACCAAAATAGTACTGCTTACCAGAGCCCTTCCAACAGCTTCTTCACTGCCTATCCTCGATCGTATCAGCTTCCACCATGGAGCATGAATCAAGTTTATATGCCGCATACAAGCTTGATCTTTCGGTCGTGGTTTGAAGATGAAGCCAACCGGTGGAAGGGGGTCTGGATCGGGAATGGGCAGGACAAGCCTTTCTACGTTCGGAGTTCGCTAAGTTTACCCAAGACACCATCAAGAGCCATCATGTTCGCTTCTGGACTTGGCCACTACAACCTTCGTGTTAATGGAGCCGCAGCTTCAGATCATGTGCTTGATCCAGGGTGGACCAATTACCATCGGACTGTACAATTTGTTGCCTATGACCTGACTAGTCAGTTACATGAGGGCGAGAATGTGCTTGGTGCGCATGTGGGCAACGGCTTTTACGCTGGAGACCAAGGGGACCGCTTCTTCTGGCCCATGTACGAGGATAATACATATGTACGCTACGGCAATGAACTATGTTTCTTCTCAGAGCTCCATCTATTCTACGAAGATGGCGAACACACAGTACACATCTCGGATCCAAACCATTGGAAAGTGAGGAGTAGTGCGACCACTTTGGCCAATATATATGCCTCTGAAACCCATGATGCGCGTCTGTACCCGTGGGGGTGGGACTCGCCAGGCTTCGATGATACCCAGTGGACACTCGCGAAAGCACTTACGGGTCCACGGGGCAAGTTACGCTATCAAAGTCAGCCACCCGTCACACTCCAGGAGACCTTCACACCAAAGAGAATCCACACTCCCCGTCCTGGCACTGTGTGCTTTGACCTAGGCCAGAATGCTTCGACAATGGTGAAAATTTTGGTCGAAGGAGAAGAGGGCTCTGAAATCACGGTCCGCTATGCTGAGACGGTGTATGAAGACGGAACGGTCCGAATGCCGGATCCAATATTTATTGACTTCGAGACCAAAGTCTACTCTACAATCTATCTCCGTGGAAATGGTCAGTCTGAGTCGTGGACGCCCGACTTTTCCTTTACTAGCGCTCGTTATATCCAGGTCGACGGCGTCGCCACCAAATCTGGCCAAGGGTTTCCCATCATCCACTCCGTGGTAGGACAGCACGTCTCATCTGCGGCGCGCAAACTTGGCTCCATGGTAACAGATAAAGACGATGTAAACGGTCTACTTAATGCTCTCTACTGGACTTATGCAAGCAACCTGTTCAGTTATCATACTGACTGCCCACAAATGGAGAAATTTGCATGGCTCGAAGTCACCCACCTTCTCGCTCCGAGTACACAATATATTCGGGATATGGAAGATCTGTACTCAAAGATTTTAGACGATATTCTCGATGCCCAGGAGCCTGATGGTCTAGTGCCAACGATGGCACCGGAAATGCGGTACATGTGCGGGCCTCTCCACGACACTATCAGCTGGGGTTGTGCAATATGCTTTCTCCCAGACATTCTTCTTCGGTACTACGATTCAACACATGTTATATCTAAGGTTTACAAACCAGCGGTCGCATACATGGAGTATATGCGAAGAAAAGAGCGTAAGGGCGGACTAATCGAGCACGGTCTTGGTGACTGGGGCCGAGACATCGCCTTTGGAAATTCGCAGGCTAACATTGAAACTGCCATCTACTACCGCTGTCTCCAGTGCGTTGAGAATATGGCACGTGAGGAGGGTCTATTGGACGATGCAGAGTATTTCAAGCAGTGGGCCTCCCGGATACGGGACGTTTACAACCAACACCTCCTTGTGACGGACGATACATCTCGTGGATTCGCCTACTACACCTCTCTCGACAACTACCCTATTCGCGACTGCACATCAGTAAACCAAGCCATGGCGCTGCAATTTGACCTCGTACCAAGCTCGTACCGCTCCGACGTCTCTAGGGCCTTTCTCTCCGATGCCTCAGATGGGCGCATCCGCGCCGGCGAAATAGGACTCAAATACCTGTGGAATACGCTCCACGATGTTAACCGTCCGGATCTTGTCTTGCAAATGGCGCGCCAAGAAGAACACCCCTCATACATGCGTTTTCTACGACGTGGGGAGACAACTCTCCTAGAGTTCTGGCAGGATGAGTGCCGTAGTAAATGCCACGATATGCTCGGCACTATCTATGAGTGGTTTTACGCCGCTGTTTTGGGTATTAAGCCGTTGGGAAACGCGTATCGGTCTTTCACAATATCGCCGCCATATACAGCTGAGTTTGACCACGTGGAAGGCTCGTTCGACTGTCCTTATGGCATTATTAGTGTGGTCTTTAATAGGAAATTAGATGGGCGGGTTGTCCTTGGTCTTACAGTGCCGTTTGGTACCACGGCAACACTACACTTGCCTAGGGCAGCAACGATCATTCGGAATGGAGGTGCGGTGAGTGAGGTAAACGAGAAGACTGTCGATCTGTTACATGGAATTTACAATGTAGATGTAGTAGAACCTTCCTAGGGGGATCTAAACCAGTATATATTATATACTAGTAACGTTTTTTACGAAAGCCTTTGTGTCTGATCGTTCAGGCACGGTCCCCCCTGTAGATTTTGGGGTGACGCGGGATGTTGGGATGTAATCAATCGGTTGTTACGCTGACCATCTCACACTAAATATAAAGCACGCTACGCCACTGAGGCAACTTGGGTTCACTTTGATCATCCGGCTGCATCCTATTGACGTCGTTTCAATGACCAAACTCAGCCCTGCCACTGGCACCGCTGAATTACTACAGTACCTGCCTGCGTACAAGGTGGTAATTTGTATCACTTGCCGCTATGCGATCCAGCCAAATGCTATTGAACGCCACTTGAAGGAGCTACATAAATTCCGCTGTAATCAGCGACGCCCATTCATGCAGTATATCTCAAAACTCGACCTTGACTTACTAGATAAAGTGCGGGAAATCCTCAGTACCGAATTCCCTGTGCCGCTCCTCCCGGTGCATGTATGTTTTTTGTCGTTTTATTTATTTACAGATTTATTTTGTCCTTTGGTGTCCACCCCTTTTTTCACCTGCAGGCTCATGGCTTCCGCATCTGTTGCGTATCACGAAAATATCATGTTCATGCTTAACTATATTCCTCTAGAAGGGTATTTTAGATTTACACCTACAACATGTGAGCGAAGCGGGCAGTCGGATCCGACGATTACTTGCAGAATGAAGACAGAAGGCAAAGGTTACGGAGGGTTTCGAAACGGACAAGGACCAGTTGTTCAAGATATATCTTTTTCCTCTCTAAGTCTAATTTTGTGCACCATCTCCACGTGATTCTTGAAAAGGATAATGTTGTTGAGAAGTAGCCCTTCTGCCTTGCAAACTAGATGCCAGCATTCAAATGTCCCTGTAGTATTCTTTTCCAAGTGCCTCTCAACGTGGTCTATCATCTTGTTGGGTTTCGAAAATGTGTGCATGCGCCTGTCATAACTCTGACGATCGTCACTAATACAAAATATACACTGAGTTTTCTTGCACTTTACAGGAAATGTTTCAGGAACAGGCGATTCTTCCTTCACCTCAGGGGACTCTCCAAGACGAGACCCTGAGGACGATTTGCTTAGCTGCGACTTATGACACTGAACTTCTTAGCGACGAGATAGTGCGACCATTGTATCGATGGCATGAATCTGTTGCATGACGATGTTGCGTAGATTAAGGCCCTTAGAGAGGTTGCATATGATTGCTTGAAGCTAGGTCTGTTCTAGCAGCTGGTGCTTAACGACAGGCTCAACATAAGTTGGTGTCACGACTTTGACCTTCTTAATGATCTTCTCAAGTTCTTCGTTATGGATACAGTAGAAGTAGTCTCGCTGGTACTCCCTCTTGAGCTCTTGCTCAAACGTCTTAGTTACTGTAGCTATCTGTCGATTTAATTGACGATATTCTTCACTAGCTTCTGTGCTAATTGAACCCTGAACAAATGCGTGTCCATACAAACGCTTCAGCTCTAAGCGAAGCTCTTGCTTCTTAAGTTTCAGCTGCACTAGCTCTAGATTAGGCGGGAGGTTATCGCGAACGTCTTCTAGCACTGTCTGAGGCACGCAGGGATTACAAGTGAGACTTATATGCGTAAAGGCCCAGAGAAAGCTAGAATCAGTAGGCTAGTCTAGCACTACATCTTAAACGATAAACCTAACTTTCTCATTGTTATATAATCTGCAAAAGACGCTAGTCTAAGGATTGTGTCTTAGAATCTAGTTGCGAACTGCTGTTGTCGTAGCCCCTACGCAATTGTTAGTCAAAGCAAGCTATAGTTAATGACAAGCCTTACTATTAACAGCGTTTCCTATGCCTCTGCGAAAACAGTAGCTCGTTAACTTCTGCTCAAAACTAGTCGCCTAGCCAAGACAATCAAGGTAGTAAGCGTAGGTCGAGTAGTATAGAGCCTTCTACTCTGATGTATAGAACAAATCGAACGAGCGTACCGCCTGACGAAAAATAGGCCTTTTAAGTATCTCTAGCTTCTAATGAATCAAGATAGCTTTTGTAGGGTACTGTAGATTACTTGTAAACAAAGGCTCTGTGTATAACGAGCCTTCAACCTTAATTGCACTATCCTTTATTGCAATAGCTAAGACATAGCTAATAGGGCAGAGTATAGGAAGAGCTTCTTTATAAAAGAGGAAAGTTGTGCTAGAGGCATAAAGTTAGTTGGAATAAGGGAGAGGCATTATAGGGGGACATATGGTTTCAGTTTCCTATTAGCACCTTTGTAATGGGAGAAAGTGATCTCTATGCCTAGAAGGTCTTGTTCTCCCTATGTAGGGTTCTAAACAATCTAGAGACAGATGTCCTTATAGTATAAACTCTTATATTTTTGTTCTACTGTGTTAGGGTTGAAGTAATCATTGTTATATTTAGAATCGTTTTTATTATCCTATGGCGCTCGCCCTTGATAATTCAGCTCATCTAATCCCTCTTCCTTATCTACACACTCATTTCTATCTAAGTTATTAACAGCATCCTAGACTTCTATATGTAGGCGCTTGTAAGAGGTTGTCTTTCCGCTAGCACGCTTTAAGGCGTCAACTAGCTTAGTAGGCTAACAACTAGTATAGATAGAAAGGAGCATTATTATTGTAGTCGTTAACCGTTAGTCCTTAGTTGGAAATACAGAGGTATCCTAAGCCTAGAGGTGAGTGAGGAGGAGAAGGATATCGTCTACTCCTAACACTAGCTTGGCCTTCATTGTCTATCTAAGTTCGAATTTGTCTGCCAAGGTTGTATCTAGATACTACAAGAACAGAGTTAGTGCTATGTCTTCTATAAGTAACATTAACTATAAAGCATACCTTAAACACCTCTTTTGCATTGTTTGTATCTATATAACACCTATTAATCTAATTATAGAGTTGTTTGAACTATAGCAAATACTAGTAGACAGAGTTAAACGCCTTAACCTTATAATTCTTGCAGATAAAGCATAGGAACAACATAGTCGTCTGTTTATCACATTGTTAAATAGCTCCTTGTACGTCTTCTACACCCTAAAAAGCGCAGAACCTTATCTCGAGTAAGTGATAGGAGCCTTAAGGGAGACGTTGTCGACTTACCTAGACCACTTGCACTAGATGCCTTAGACATTCTCTTTTGTGGCTTCAGTATCCTTAGGTTTCTGAGATTTAGTACTAAGCTCTTGTCCTATAACCTAGTAGTCCTTAGTAGTACGCTTAGGCTTCTTTAGCTATTAAGCTTGTCTTGTCCGTTTAGTAACAAAGTTTATTATGTTCTGCTTTGGAGTAGGCAGTTGTCAGTTGCCTATTACTTTAGTAGACATAATAGGCAACTTAGCGATAGACCTAGGATAATAAGATGAACTCAAAGCCCTAAATGCTAAGTTGTAGGGGACTACCTTTATAAGATGAATAAGGGTCTAATGGTGCTTAGAGTAGGCCACGGGATATTAAGGTATTTAAACAAGTAGCTAGTCTAAGCTACTAGGTGGTCTATTGTATAGTAGCCCTTATAATAGGCAGTAGGTGGTACCTTAGGTTAAGTAGAAAAGAGAGAAACAGAAAGCAGACCATAGGGACTAGGAACCAGGAACTGTTTGAAGGGTAACTGACATAGGGACTGTGATTCGACGTGTAATCATATACATTTAGGTTTAGCGTAGAGGTAAAGGGTGTGTAAAGCAGCAACTACGCCCTACTAAATCTAGCAGCTCTAACCCCAAGAAGTGGCTTTATCTTATAATTCACAAACTAACACCTTATACATTGTCTTAATCTTAGCTAACTCTATAAGCTACCTTAAATAATATATTATCTACTTATTATCTAACTAATATACATTAGATAGCGACTAATAGGTCTTATTAAACTTCTTACCTATAGCTAACTAGGTTAAAATGCTAGATGTTAGTAAAAATGCCCCCTTATATAAATGCTTTTAACATAACTTATAAATCTAGTTAGAGATAGATTTAATGTTAGCCTTACTTTATAACTATAACTTAGGCTATAGTTTGTATAGTATAGCTACCTCTAATATAACTAAACGATTAACCTATAATATACCTACTAAAATCCCTATATAATAAAATATAGAATGTAATGTCTAACTCTAGCTATTAACCCCTTATATAGCTAAATAAT